>SJYC01086554.1:0-31596 GCA_006408675.1 Madoqua kirkii | reverse complement strand
GCATCAGTCCTTCCAATGAACACCCAGGACTGATCTTTACGATTGACTAGTTGGATCTGCTTTCAGTCCAGGGGACTCTCAAGAGTCTTCTCCAGCACCATAGTTCAAAAGCATCCATTCTTTGGCGCTCAGCCTTCTTCACAGTCCAACTCTCACATCCACACATGACTACTGGAAAAACCATAGCCTTGACTAGACAGACCTTTGTTGGCAAAGTAATGTCTCTGCTTTTGAATATACTTTCTAGGTTGATCATAACTTTCCTTCCAAGGAGTAAGTGTATTTTAATTTTATGGCTGCAGTCATCATCTGCAGTGATTTTGGAGCCCAAAGAAATTGTCTGTCACTGTTTCCACTGTTTCCCCATCTATTTCCCATGAAGTGATGAGACCAGATGCCATAATCTTCGTTTTCTGAATGTTGAGCTTTAAGCCAACTTTTTCGCTCCTCTCTTTCACTTTCATCAAGAGGCTTTTTAGCTCCTCTTCACTTTCTGCCATAAGGGTGGTGTCATCTGCATATCTGAGGTTATTGATATTTCTCCTGGCAATCTTGAGTCCAGCTTGTGTTTCTTCCAGCCCAGCGTTTCTCATGATGTACTCTGCATAGAAGTTAAATAAGCAGGGTGACAATATACAGCCTTGACGGACTCCTTTTCCTATTTGGAACCAGTCTGTTGTTCCATGTCTAGGTCTAACCATTGCTTCCTGACCTGCACACAGGTTTCTCAAGAGGAAGGTCAGGTGAAAAAGATGGGAATATGCATGTATTCTAACTAAATAATAAACATACACTCAGATATGCATCCAAATTTTATTTTCATATCTAACTATACGCCTACTAACATTTGGGGTAGAAGAGATACTGGTAGACGTCTAGCCAAGTCCCTTCGCTGTTCACCTGAAACTATTACGAGATTGTTTACTGACTACAGTGCAATACAAAATAAAAAACTAAAGGGGAAAAACCCCTCAAAATCAGTTACAATTCTGAGTTCAAACTGTTATCTCTGCATCTTATCTAGAAAAATAGGATTCATTGGCCTTCCCCTTATTTGTTTGTAAGCTTCTTTCTCTGGCAGTGAGAAATCTGGCATTTGATTTCTATTGATACAACTTTTCTGTTAGTTTCAGAATTGCTAACCCATGCCCCTATGAGAAACTCAACCATAGTAAATAAATAATTCATGTACGGTTTGATCTGCAGGCCTAAGTCACCTAGTTTAAATCCTGTTTTCCAAAGGTACATAGGTCAACTCCGTTCTTCCCTCATCACTTTTAGGAATTGTGTTGCATATTTATTTATCACAGTCTGTATTCCTTCTTGACGTCCACTAACATCTTGGCTATTTTATTTAATTCACATAAGTAAAATTCATTCTTTGTGATGTCCATTTCTATGAGTTTTGACAAATGCATAGAATCATACATCTCCCATCGTGATACCACTCAAAACATTGCCCACCAAATTCCCTCCTGCTGAGCATTTGAGTCAGCCCCTCCCTCACTCACCCACCAAGGATCTGCTTTCCATTTCTATAATTTTCTTTTTCTAGAATGTTATATAAATGGAATCACACAACACACAGACTTCTGTATCTGCCTTCTTTCATTTAAGAAAATTAATTCATAATTCGTTCATGCTATTGCATGAAACAATAGTTGGTTCCTTTTATCTCTAAGCGATAAAAGTGATGAAATTCCCAAGTGGCTCAGACGATAAAGTGTCTTGCTTACAATGTGGGAGACCTGGGTTCAGTCCCTGGGTTGGGAAGATCCTCTGGAGAAGGAAATGGCAACCCACTCCAGTACTCTTGCCTGGAAACTCCCATGGACAGAAGAGCGTGTGG
Organism: Madoqua kirkii; assembly: GCA_006408675.1. NCBI lineage: Eukaryota > Metazoa > Chordata > Mammalia > Artiodactyla > Bovidae > Madoqua > Madoqua kirkii. The sequence goes on along the minus strand of SJYC01086554.1, from coordinate 29,747 downwards.
GCTACAGTCCATGGGGTTGCAAAGAGTCGGACACAACTGAGCGACTTCGCTTTTCACTTTATCACTAAGTAGTTCCATTCTATGGATATACTGCAGCTTCTTTCTTCATCCTCCTGTCGCAAGAAGACTGGGCTATTTCCATTGTTTAGCAATTATATTTAAAGTTTTTATAAATGTTCACATATATTTTTTGTATAAGTTTTAGATTCAGTTGATGAAATACTTGATAAACAAAAGTAAGATTGGTTAATCATTTAATAAACTCATGTTTAGCTTCATAAGAAACTGCCCAGCGGGTTCCCAAAGTGGCTGTGCCATCCTGCATTCCACTAGAGCTGGAGGGTTCGTTGCTGTGCAGCCTTATCAGCATTTGAAATTGTTGGTTTTGTTTTGGCTTAGCTGTTCTTGTTCTAATGTAAAGGTATCTCGTTGTGATCTTAATTTGTATTTCCCTAAAAGCTAACTTTGACCTTGAGCATATTGGCATATGCTTCCTTGCCCTCTATGTATCTTCTTCGGCAAAGTGCCCGTTCAGATCTTGCCCGTTTTTAAGTGGGTTATTTGATTTTGTATTGTTGAGGTTGAAGATTTTTTGATATTCTCTTGCTTTCAGTGTCTTGTCAGTTATGCGTTTTGCAAATGGTTCACCCCACACTGCGGCCTATTTTCCATTCTCTTAACGTCACCACACACACGTTGGTGTGCCCAGTGCACACTTCGGTCAAACAAACTGAAACACTGGGATTTGGAGCCAGGAAATGACTATTGAAAGGGCAGGTGAGAAGAACAAGTGACTTGTGCTCAAACAACCCAGGACTCCTCAGAGGTTTTCAGAGAGAAGCTTTGAGAGGCAACACTTTGGTGAGGGCCGCGGGACGCATGGCTGTCTTCTCCGGTTGGTGGCGAGCTAACCGGGCCATGCTCCGAGAATCTTGCGCTCAGTCTGAAGTTAGCCGCCTTCCTCCTTGGGAAGAAGGGCGTGTTTTGCAGACTGTCGCAGGGAATCGCTGGCGCCCTCTTTGGGGAGGAGCCGGGGCCTTGCCGGGGCTGCACTTTTGCCTCTGGGCTGCTCCTTTGTTGCGGCAGCGCCCTCGCTTCCCTGAGGAGCAGCTGTTTGAATCTGCTCTGGGGCATGCAGGAAAGTCGAGGAGTCTGAAATCATTATCCTGCAAATACGAAACCACAGTCTTTGGACCCTGAAAGGCAAAAGTGGGTCTCTTGTTCAGTTTCATCAACAGTTTCATTCACAAAGTAAAAGTTTATAATTTTCAAAAAGTTCAGTTTAACAATTTTTTTTTCTTTTTTCAGTTCAGTCTCCCAGTCATGTCCGACTCTTTGCGACCCCATGGACTGCAGCACATGAGGCTTCACTGTGCATCAGCAACTCCCAGAGCTTGCTCAGTCTTAAGTCCATTGAGTCAGTGATGCCATCCAGCCATCTCATCCTCTGTCATCCCTTTCTCCCACCTTCAATCTTTCCCAGCATCAGGGTCTTTTCCAATGAGTCAGTCCTTCGCATCAGGTGGCCAAACTATTGGAGTTTCAGCCTCAGCATCGGTCCTTCCAATGAATATTCATGGTGGATATCCTTTAGGAAATCATGTGGTTTGGTTTCATAACTAAAAATCTCTCCTCCAAACCCAGGGTCATATCAATTTTCTTCTGGGAGTCTCATAGTTTTATATCTGGCCTTTAAGTCAATGATCCATTTTTGAGTTATCTTCATATAATGTTGGCGGCATGCATCAATCTTCCTTGTATTTTGTTTTTGCATGGGGCTATCAAGTTTTTCTTCACCATTTGTTGAAAAGACTGTCTCCTCCACATTAAATTGCCGTTGCACATTTGTGTAAAAATGTACTGACGGCATTTCTGCGCGTCTGCCTCTGAGTTTCCCGCGCAAGTCTCCTGGTCTGCTGTGCGTCTTTCCTGCCAGCTGCACCCTGTGCGCCGCGCCTGCTCCCGATGAATGCCTGTTTCTCTGGAGCGTCTTTCACTTGCCTTTGGATATGTCTCATACTTTTGGTTGAAAGTTGTTCATCTAGTGTAAAATAGTAAATACTGAGGAATATATCCTTTGTGTTTGGAGATGAGCACAGATTTCGTCCTGGGAGGCTTTCCGCATCAGAGGTTCGGGCCACCTGTTCAGGAGTTTTGTTATCGCTGTGGTTACTCTCATCCCACCTTCGTCTTCACACGTGTTCCCAGTGAATCTGAAACCACCTAACATCGGCGCCGGAACCCGTGGTCTTTCACCTGAAATCACATCCGCTTTCAGGATTCAGAACTTCTAGTGAAATTCAGGTTTTTGATGTCTCCTTGTAGAAAGCATTCAGTGAAAGAAACAGTGATATGTAAGAAATGAATTTATTCCAGGGGAAACATACTCCACACAGGTGGACCATTTCAGAAAGGTTAGTTTTTATGGGCTGGGTAATTTCATAGGCTAATGAACAGCAGCAGAAAGCAGAGCACTGAAGAACTGATGCTTTCAAACTATGGTGCAGGAGAAAACTCTAGAGAGTCCCTTGAAAAGCAAGGAGATCAAAACAGTCAATCTTAAAGGAAATCAACCCTGAATAGTCTTTGGAAGGACTGATGTTAAAGTTGAAGCTCCAATACTTTGGCCACCTGATTCAAAGAACTGACTCATTGGAAAAGACCCTGATGCTGGGAAAGATTGAACGTGGGAGAAGAAGGGGATGACAGAGGATGGGATGGTTGAATGGCATCACTGACTCAGTGGACATGAACCTGGGCAAACTATAGGGGATGATGAAGAACAGGGAACCTGATTCAAAGAACTGACTCATTGGAAAAGACCCTGATGCTGGGAAAGATTGAACGTGGGAGAAGAAGGGGATGACAGAGGATGGGATGGTTGAATGGCATCACTGACTCAGTGGACATGAACCTGGGCAAACTATAGGGGATGATGAAGAACAGGGAACCCTGGTGCAGTCCATGGAGTCCCAAAGAGTCAGGCATGACTCGGTGACTTAACAGCAACACCAGTTTCACAGGCTGACGAGTGGGAGGATTATTGCAACTATTCCAGGAACTGGGCCTCCACCCACTTGTTGGCCTTTGACAGTAGCCTCAGAACAGTCACGGTGCTGGTGATGAGTCAGGAGGTAGACAGGGCCTCCCTATCGTAAAGCAGCTGGAGAGTTATTCCCTATAGACTGAAATTCCAAAATGAGAATAGCCGGACAATTAAGAGAGGAGGCTGGGCGCTGCCCACACTACGTACTTCTCATTCCCAAGGTCAGGAGACCTCCCCAGGCACACACACACACAAAGGCTCCTTGGAGGTCAAAGGGGAACAATGTCAAGGGAGGCTCTACCCACACACCTTTGCCATAGAATCCATCTCGTCTAAGAGATGTGCCCATAGACATGGAAGGATTCTCAGATATACCAAATACGGACTGTGGGCCAGGCACATCAAAATGACTGAAGGAAGACTGGGAGAAACGCCCTTTAAAAGAAGGTCAACCCGAGCGACGCAACTCAGCAACATGGGGCTCTCCCTCCTCGTCTGCCCGTGTCTTGCCACACGTGCCGTAGTCTTTTTCCTCTTAATAAATATATTACTTGCTTCACTACTTTCTTACTGGAAATTCTTCTCTGCAAAGCTAAAGGGTCAGGGCCCTTGTCACTGATCACTGGTCTGCTGGCTACAATCTGGTGCTTCCACCCCTCAGACCCAGCTTCAGTCTCCAGTTTGCAATCCAAGCACAACTCCACGCCACAGCAGGCCAAGACCACCTGAGATCAGTGGCTTCAGAGGATCACGGGCGCATCTTATTAGCAGAGCTCAGTTCGGTCACTAAGCTGCGTCCGACACTTTGTGACCCCAGCACTGTAGCACACTAGGCCTCCTCAGTCCAACACCAACACCCAGAGCTTGCTCAAGCTCATGTCCATCAAGGCAGTGACGCCATCCAACTATCTCATCCTCTGTCATCCCCTTCTCCTCCCGCCTTCAATCCCTCCCAGCAACAGGGTCTTTTCCAATGAGTCAGTTCTTTGGATCAGGTGGCCAAAGTATTGGGGTTTCAGCTTCAGCATCAGTCCTTCCAATGAATTTTCAGGACTGATTTCCTTTAGGATGAACTGGTTGGATCTCCTTGCAGTCCAAGGGACTCTCAAGAGTCTTCTCCAACACCACAGCTCAAAAGCATCAATTCTTTGGCACTCAGCTTTCTTTATAGTCCAACACTCACATTGATACATGCCTTCTGGAAAAAACATACTTTAACTAGATGGACCCTTTGATGGCAAAGTAACATCTCTGATTTTTATTATGCTATCTAGGTTGATTATAGCTTTTCCTCCAAGGAACAAGTTGGAGCCTTTAATTTCAAGGCTTCAGTCACCATCTGCTATGATTTTGGAGCCTAAAAATATAAAGTCTGACACTGTTTCCACTATTTCCCCATCTATTTGCCATGAAGTGATGGGACCAAATGCCATGATCTTCGTTTTCTGAATGTGGAGTTTTAAGCCAACTTTTTCACTCTCCTCTTTCACTTTCATCAAGAGGCTCTTTGGTTCTTCTTCACTTTCTGCCATAAGAGTGATGTCATCTGCATATCTAAGGTTATTGATATTTCTCCCGGCAATCTTGATTCCAGCCTGTGCTTCTTCCAGCCCAGCGTTTCTCATGATGTACTCTGAATATAAGTTAAATAAGCAGGGTGACAATATACAGCCTTGACGGACTCCTTTGCCTATTTGGAACCAGTCTGTTGTTCCATGTCCAGTTCTAACTGTTGCTTCCTGACCTGCATACAGGTTTCTCAAGAGGCAGGTCAGGTAGTTTGCTTCTTCCAGCCCAGCGTTTCTCATGATGTACTCTGAATAGAAGTTAAATAAGCAGGGTGACAATATACAGCCTTGACGGACTCCTTTGCCTATTTGGAACCAGTCTGTTGTTCCATGTCCAGTTCTAACTGTTGCTTCCTGACCTGCATACAGGTTTCTCAAGAGGCAGGTCAGGTAGTCTGGTATTCCCATCTCTTTCAGAATTTCCCACAGTTTATTGTGATCCACACAGTCAAAGGCTTTGACGTAGTCAATAAAGCAGAAATAGATATTTTTCTGGAACTTTCTTGCTTTTTTGATGATCCAGTGGATGTTGGCAATTTGATCTCCGGTTCTTCTGCCTTTTCTAAAACCAGATTGAGCATCTGGAAGTTCACGGTTCATACTGTTGAAACCTGGCTTGGACAATTTTGAGCATTACTTGCTAATATTTGAGATGAGTGCAATTGTGTGATGGATTGAACATTCTTTGGCATTTCTCTTCTTTGGGATTGGAATGAAAACTGACGTTTTCCAGTCCTGTGGCCACTGCTGAGTTTTCCAAATTTGCTGGCATACTGAGTGCAGCACTTTCACAGCATCATCTTTCAGGATTTGAAACAGCTCCACTGGAATTCCATCACCTCCACTAGCTTTGTTCGTAGTGATGCTTCCTAAGGTTCACTTTACTTCACATTCCAGGATGTCTGACTCTAGGTGAGTGATCACACCATATTGGTTATCTGGGTCATAAAGATCTTTTTTGTACAGTTCTTCTGTGTATTCTTGCCACCTCTTCTTCGTATCTTCTGCTTCTGTTAGGTCCATGTCATTTCTGTCCTTTATTGAGCCCATCTTTGTATGAAATGTTCCCTTGGTATCTCTAATTTTCTTGAAGCGATCTCTAGTCTCCCCATTCTGTTCTTTTCCTCTGTCTCTTTGGGCTGACCACTGAGGAAGCTTCCTCCTCTCCTTGCTCTTCTCTGGACGCTGCGTCAGACAGTCCTGTCTTTCCTTTCCTCTTTGACTTTGGCTTCTCTTATTTCCTCTGCTGTTTGTGAGGCCTCCTCAGACAGCCATTTTGCCTTTTTGCATTTCTTTTATTGGGGATGGTCTTTATCCCTGCCTCCTGTGTAGTGTCACAAACCTCCATCCATAGTTCATCAGGCACTCTGTCTATCAGATCTAGTCCCTGGAATCTATTTGTCACTTCCACTGTATAATCATAAGGGTTTTGATTTAGGTCATACCTGAATGGTATAGCGGTTTTCCCTACTTTCTTCAATTTGAGTCTGAATTTGGTAATAAGGAGTTTATAATCTGAGCCACAGTCAATTCCTAGTCTTGTTTTTGCTGACTTTATAGAGCTTCTCCATCTTTGGCTGCAAACAATATAATCAATCTGATTTCAGTGTTGACCATCTGGTGATGTCCATGTGTAGAGTCATCTCTTGTGTTGTTGGAAGAGGGTGTTTGCTATGACTAATGCATTTTCTTGGCAAAACTCTGTTAGCCTTTGCTCTGCTTCATTCTGTACTCCAAGGCCAAATTTTCCTGTTACTCCAGGACTTGACTTCCTAGTTTGGCACTCCAGTCCCCTATAATGAAAGAACATCTTTTTTTTTTTTTTTGGTGTTAGTTCTAGAAGGTCTTGTAGGTCTTCATAGAACCATTCCACTTTAGCTTCTTCAGGATTACTGGTCAAGGCATAGACTTGGATTACTGTGATACTGAATGGTTTTCCTTGGAAATGAACAGAGATCATTCTGTCTTTTTTGAAATCATACCCAAGTACTGCATTTTGGACTCTTGTTGACTATGATGGTTACTCCATTTCTTCTGTGGGATTCCTGCCCACAGTAGTAGATATAATGGTCATCTGAATTAAATTCACCTATTCCAGTCCATTTTAGTTCACTGATTCCTAAACTGTCAATGTTCATTCTTGCCATCTCCTGTTTAACCTCCTCCAATTTGCCTTGATACATGGACTTAACATTCCAAGTTCCTGTCCAATATTGCTCTTTACAGCTGTGACTCCCCTTTCCCAGACAAACCCATGAAGGATGCTTTGAACAGCAGAGAGCTGGAAACATTGGGGAGGTTTCAGCAGATGATCAGTGACGAGAGCAAGTGTTCATTCTAGAGACCCATGGAGACTGGTTTGGAGAGAGGCGGGATGTGGAAGCTGCTGAGGTCATGCAAGCAAGCAGAGCAAAAGGAGAAGCGATTATCCGTGAGCTGGGTCACACTTTCTCTTAGGGAGGGAGCTGGCTTTGCTCAGAAAAACCCCTTGACAAGTCATCTAGTTGTGGAAAGATGACTCTCAGAAAAGAGGAGAAGAAAAAAATAAAATGAAATGCTGAATTTCTCCATGGAATCCTAGAAGCGCACGTGAACCTATGTTGCTGGAACTGATGCGACTGGACGAGAGACGGGCACGCAGACCCGCACAGGGACTGCAGGGCGCCTGGTGGGCAGCTGGGAGGGGCAGATTCCCGTGGGGGGGATTGTCTGCGCGATCCTTAGGGGTGAGGATTTCTAAAATGCTCATGGAAGGTGACTGGTTTCTATGGTGGAAAGACGCCCAGTGGCCCTGAATCTTCAATAAAATTAGCCAGCACACAACAAAGGGAGGGGGGTGGTGACTGGGGCAGGGGGCATGAGGGGATCTCAGAGAGAGAGGTTGCTTCCATCAGCGGTGGCCTCAGAAGCAGGGTCAGAGAAGGCCCTCAGCCGAACAGAGCCTGGGAAGTGCGCATCCCACTCCTGATACAAGCACAACAGCTGAAGCTCTCAAAGGCAAGCACCGGGCTTTACACACATCAGAGATTCGGGGATTTGAGATGTGGCCTCAGCTGGCCCCTCTGCTCAGTCAGAGCTGCGTTCCCACGGCCAGGAGCAGGGCGACGCTCGGGGACGGTGCATCTGTTGTGTATATTATCTAATTTAAAGAAAGGTTAATATATGCATTTTACATATATACTTTGATAAAGGCACAGCAAACTAAGTGTGTCAAAGTAAGGTGTTTTGGTCTCCAACCTCTACCCTTAAGGAGAGAAAGCAGCAGAGTTAGATCAGCATAGTCAGACCACCTGGCATTCTCTCAGAACATCACTGCATATCCACAAAAGCAAAAATACAGCTGAGCTTACTGTCAGAGAATGTTACTGTGGAAAAACATAATATATAATTAAGAACTACATACAAAATGGCATCAGTCTCCTCCAGCAGGAAAACTGGACACTTTCACAGGGACCGAATGAAGCAGAGATGAGGAGTGGGCGAGTCCAGGTAGACGGGGGCCTGGAACCACCGCTCCCAGGAAGAGTCTTACAGAGACCTGAGGTCCCCGCGCACGCATCACTCACAAAAGGCAAATCGGGCATAAAACGCCAATTATTTTGCACCTGAGACGCAAAAGCAAGACATATTACAAACAAGTGTATTTTGGGAGATTCTTTCAAAACAGTTCATCACTAACTTTGGCTCATAGTCTGTGGTATGAACTTCAGCACCAAACAAGAGGCAGTTGGAGTTACTGTCAACAACAGAAGCAGCACATAAGAAAGGCAGGGATTTAAGAGAAAGCCTCCTGCACATTTATACTGTAGGAATATGTCTTATAAACAAGGCAGAAAATGTCACTAAAAACCTAAGGCATTATTCTGGGAAATATTCACGTTCGCATTGTCTTGTTTTCTGGGGTTTTTTCCTCCAAAATACCTCACGCCCTTTACTGAAACTAACATGGCAAATGATATTCCCTGAATTTCCTTGAATTTGGTATGTAATAAGGATGCAACACCAGTAACAAAGTATGTTGGAAAGTGAGCATTGTTTCAATTAATCCTAACTTCATTTCTTTAGTTATCTATGTTGATTTGGTTCCCCAGAAGCAGACCCTGACATGAGGATTTGAGTGCAAGTAAAATATTTGGAACGTAACCCAGAAAACTCTGCTAAAGGAGAGGAGAAGACAGATGCAAAGGAGGAAAGGGCCCTGAAGGGCACGTTGCCAAGGAGGCAGTCGCCGTGGACAGCAGAGCCCACAGAGCCGAGAACCCTGGGGACAGCGTGGAGCCCACCTCTCAGTTTCCCCACTGAGGGGCCGGGGGCTCACGCTGACTCCTCCTGTGTCTGCTGAGAAGGACCTCTGGGAACACTGGCTGCAAATTGCCGCAGGCCTGAACCATCCCTCCTCCGGGGAGCAGACGAGCCCTTTGGAGACAGTTGCGCATGCTTGCCTGGGAGGCTTTGGGAGCTTGTAGAGGTAAATCCTGGGAGGACGTATGAAGGGCCCCACAGCACGCTTGATGTCACTGGAGCATCACTCATAAATGAATCGGGAACTGTGCCATGAAAGGATGTCGAAATAAGAAGTCAAGTCCTTTGTCCAGATGGCTCTGATGCCACCAGTCTGGTATAGGATGCTGTGCTTTTGGAGTCAGCACCTTATGCTCTTTTAGGAAGGGAGAAAAGGAAAGTGCTCCCAGCTGAGCTCATATGAAATGCGTGCAGTTGTCTCTCATGGAATGAGGGAAGGAGAGTGTGGAATGGCAGTGACATCTGATAGAAAGGGTGACAGAAGCGAGAAGGGGCAGAAACAGCCCATTTGGGTTGTCTGCACCCCAGCCTGGCCCCCAGGACTCATGCCCCGCTGGGTGGTTATAGGAGAAACTGCCCCCCGCAGGAAGGGTGGTCTTTCTGGCAGCACCGCATGGTCCCGAGGCTGTGAAGACCCCTGGGAGGCCAGCGCTTTGGCAGGATGAGTGAGGGCTGGCAGACCTGAGAGCTGGGGGCAGGCCAGTGTGAGCATCAGAGGCCCGCGGGAGGGGCACTCACACCCGCCTCCATGGCCAGAGCAAGGAATCCACCCAGACGGCTTCACAGGTGACATATCCCCAACGGAGGAAATCTTAACACGTGCAAGAAATGTTCGTACACATCAGAAATACTGCCAGCTACTCTTGGAAAAAACTAAAGAAGCCTCGGGGAGGGTGTGGGATTGCACAGGAGCTGAGCAGAGACATGCACAGGTATCACCAGGGAGTGAAAACCAGACAAGGTTCAGACATGGGTTGTGGGTTGTGTGGGGATGTCAGATGAACCAGGGTTGGAGAGAAGTTCATGGATGGGAGAAACAGGAAATGAGTGAGAAGCCCAGTGAGGCTCTGGAATGGCTACGGGCAAAGATGGAGTCCTTCAAAGATGCTGATCGAGCTGCTAATACTTGTCAGGCATCATTCCACCCGTTCAGGCTGCTCTGCAGAAGAATGTCCTTGTTTTTATGGAGCTTAGAGTTTAATGCAGCAAATGGAAAGAAAGAGAGGAAAACAATAGAATGGGAAAGACTAGAGATCTCCTCAAGAAAATTAGAGATACCAGGAACATTTCATGCAAAGATGGGCTCAGTAAAGGACAGAAATGGTATGGACCTAACAGAAGCAGAAGATATGAAGAAGAGGGGGCAAGAATATACAGAAGAACTGTACAAAAAAGATCTTCACGACCCAGATAATCACGATGGTGTGATCACTCACCTAGAGCCAGACATCCTGGACTGTGAAGTCAAGTGGGCCTTAGGAAGCATCACTACAAACAAAGCTAGTGGAGGTGATGGAATTCCAGTGGAGCTGTTTCAAATGCTGAAAGATGATGCTGTGAAAGTGCTGCATTCAATATGCCAGCAAATTTGGGAAACTCAGCAGTGGCCACAGGACTGGAAAAGGTCCGTTTTCATTCCAATCCCAAAGAAAGGCAATGCCAAAGAATGCTCAAACTACCACACAATTGTTCTCATCTCACATGCTAGCAAGTAATGCTCAAAATTCTCCAAGCCAGGCTTCAACAGTACATGAACCGTAAACTTCCAGAAGTTCAAGCTGGATTTACAAAAGGCAGAGGAACCAGAAATTGTGAACATCTGTTGGATCATCAAAAAAGCAAGAGAATTCCAGAGAAATATTTACTTCTGCTTTATTGACTACACCAAAGCCTTTGACTGTGTAGATCACAACAAACTGGAAAATTCTGAAAGAGATGGCAATACCAGACCACCTGACTTGCCTCCTGAGAAATCTATATGCAGGTCAAGAAGCAACAGTTAGAACCAGATATGGCACAACAGACTGGTTCCAAATCCGGAAAGGAGTATGTCAAGGCTGTATATTGTCACCCTGCTTATTTAACTTATATGCAGAGTACATCACGAGAAACGCTGGGCTGGAAGAAACACAAGCTGGAATCAAGATTGCCGGGAGAAATATCAATAACCTCAGATATACAGATGACACCATCCTTATGGCAGACAGTGAAGAGGAGCTAAAAAGCCTCTTGATGAAAGTGAAAGAGGAGAGTGAAAAAGCTGGCTTTAAAAAATTCAACGTTCAGAAAACGAAGCTCATGGCATCCGGTCCCATCACTTCATGGCAAATAGATGGGGAAACAGTGGAAAGAATGTCAGACTTTATTTTTGGGGGCTCCAAAATCACTGCAGATGGTGACTTCAGCCATGAAATTAAAAGACGCTTCCACTTTGGAAGAAAAGCTATGACCAACCTAGAGAGCATAGTCAAAAGCAGAGACATTACTTTGCTGACAAATGTCCATCTAGTCAAGGCTATGGTTTCTCCAGTGGTCATGTGTGGGTATGAGAGTTGGACTATAAAGAAAACTGAGCATAGAAAAATTGATGTTTTTGAACTGTGGTGTTGGAGAAGACTCTTGAGAGTCCCTTGGACTGCAAGGAGATCAAACCAGTCCATCTTAAAGGAGATCAGTCCTGGGTGTTCACTGGAAGGACTGATGTTGAAGTTGAAGCTCCAATACTCTGGCCACCTGATGCAAAGACCTGACTCATTGGAAAAGACCTTGATGCTGGGAAAGATTGAAGGCAGGAGGAGAAGGGGATGACAGAGGATGAGATGGTTGGGTGGCTTCACCAATTCCGATGGACATGAGCTTGAGCAAGCTCTGGGAGTTGGTGATGGACGGGGGGCCTGGCGTGCTGCAGCCCGTGGGGTCACAAAGAGTCGGCCACACCTGAGCAAGTGCACTGAACTGAGCAGTCTACCTGCACGCCATTAGACAGCTTTTTCCACTTTTTAAAACCATCTTTATTATTTATCAGTAATTATCTTCTAACATTATCGTCTTAGGAGCAGGAAATACAGACTTTACCTACAGAACTGTCCAAAGATGGCAATTTCCATGTCAAAATTTAATCCGCCCAGGTCTTCATTCGTCCACGCCCCTCTTGGTAGTTGCCTTCTTGGATGGCATGTGACACCCTGGCCATAGTAACTCAAAGGGGAGTCTGCTCAGGAGCTTCTGACAAATGAGCTTCCTTCCTGACAAAAAGACAATTAAGGAGAAATGTCCTCTTTTCTGTCTCCCCATGGGATTGTATGAGAACACGGGGTCCAGGACAACAGAGACCAAATTACTTCTGTGAGGAAACAGAGAAGAAATGCCAACAGCTCGTCGCTGGAGCGTGGACAGACAGGAAGAGCCTGCGTCATTAGTATCGTCTTTGAGCCACTGATTTAGTAAATCCTGGAGTTGCTCCTGTTTTTGAGCCTATAAATTCTCCTCATTGTTTAATCCACTTTTAATGGCATATTGTTACCTACAGCCAAAAGCACATTATCTGATGGACTCGGTGAGTCTACCAAAGAGTCAGTCATCTTTCAAACACTGTTACCAAATATTCAAAACTGCCAGGGCTCATGTCACTGAAAGCAGCAATGTTGCTTCTTGACCCAAAGTAAATCTGTACCTGTCAAAGTGTTCCATAGACTAATTTTACCTGCTTATTCTCATTCCTCTTGAAATACAAACCTTACAGTTTTCTCCACTGAGCTAAAAAAGCGCAGATTGGATACTAAATATGCCGATTGATTTTTTTAATAATGCAGAAAAATAAAAGTAATTGAAGCCCAAATACTTGAGTAGACAGCTATCAGAATTCCCCGTGGGGAACTGTCCTTTGCAGCAATTTATCTACCACAGGGCACATCATCCTTCATCACACACTCTTAAGGTGCAGAGAACACCCTTTCCGTGTGTCTGCCAGGCCTCTCCTCCAACAGGGTTGCCCCACCAACGACTTCCTCCAGGGCGGGGAGGGGGGATAAAATCTGCCAGAGACACTTAATGTGGGAAGCACCACAAGGCAATAAGCAAAATTCAACTATACCCTGACCAGACTTCTTTTATAGTGCCTTTACATCCCCGTAAATAAAAACAGATGCATGCTTAACACTCTCCTTGGAAAGGTATGTTTAAAAAACGAGTCAGTTTCTCTCACGGTCAGATTTCACTGTTATCTTGTGAAGACCTTTCAAGACTTTTCCCATATAAACTATGTCAGGAGAAATGTTGAAATATGTCACCCGATCTGAATTGCAGATGACAAATGGCCTGGCTTTCCCATCATCCCAATGTTGTCAATTTGGCCTTCCTCCTCCCTGACTCAGGACAGACAGTGGGACTCCAGACTCAGGCCTGCATTAAGTATCACGTCCAGTAAATGAGTTTATTTCCTTTACCAATATCATTGCATCAGGGAGACTCGGGGGGAACACTGGCTTGGAAGAACATTCCTGGTAACTGCAGATATTTCCATTTCCTTCCTGTAGTCCCAATAAAGATGAAATTTAAAAAGGAAAGAAAGACAATGAAGACAGAAGGAACGCAGCTTGGTCTGCTTTAGAATTCCCCTCCACCTTTCACAGGATTTCACTGGATGATAAAAATCCAGCACTTGAAGGAGTGGGGCGGTGTGGAGCCGACGGCCCTCCACCTGCACACCTCTCCCAGCACCAGGAAGCTCTCGGCGATCCCCAGGGAGGGGTCCCTGATCCTGCGAGCCAGCCCCGCGGTGCAGTTTACTGCCCTCCTGAAAGCTTCCCTCCTCCATGGGCGATCACACCTCCTCACCTTCCTCCTCCAGGAGCGTTGTTAACTTGCTGGATTTGCTTTCCCCGCTTAGTTCATCAGAAAGGCGCCGCCGCGGCGGAGCAGCTCGCGGAAGAGCAGATGCGGCGGGAGCACCTGGGGACTGCTGCGGGCTGGACGCCGGGCGTCACTCACCACCCCCTCTCCACCCTCCCCTCTGTCGCGTCGCCACCTGAGCTTCGCGTGTTCCCCAGATTCCCTGGGAAACAAATGCCGCGAGTGGCATTCAGGAGGCTCTCTGATTCCTGCACAGTGACAAGTCCTCCCTTCCATCCCTGCCCTTCAGCGTGCTAACGGTAAACGCGGATGCACAGCAATGCCTCCCGAAAGCACAGGCTTGAAACAACCCAGACGAAGGTGCGGCAGCTGCCAGGACGCCGAGACTCCGGTCTCGGTCCCAGGCCCGCCTTTCCCGGCTCCCCTTGTCTCCAAGCCCAAAACTGGCCCCAGCGGGAGCGCCCCCTGAGTCTGAGGGCCCAGCCATGTGAGGTTTCTCAGCCTCTTACGATCATTAAAACACCTGTGCTAAATAACCTCCTCCAGGTAACGTGGTCCTGGATCTCTGAAATGACTCATTTCTTAACAAGGCGGCTTTATTGATTGCGTCTCTCCATCAGCAGAACAGGGAGGAAAAGCAGGTTCGGAACGTCTTGAGGTTTTTCCTCACCTGCATGGCAAGGCACGATCCATCTGCTTTGAAACTCTTCTCCTCCTGCGATGCTAGTGAAAACCAAGCCAGATTTAAATGGCACTAAAAAGGCAACCGTAGGCAGCCCGAGGGTGAGAAGGTACTGTCTATTTGCCCTGAGAGCGGAATGGAAAGAGAATTTCTTCCTAACATCGGATGCTTTGGGGAAAAGATGATTCAGGGAGGAACCAGGGAGGAACGACAGAGATGCATCTCAGGTGAATGAACCTCCTCCTGCTCTTCAAGATGTGCCGGGCGCCCGTGTCACATGCTCAGTCCATGTTAAAGCAGCTGGTCCTTAAATCGAAAATCACTCAGATGGATGGAAAGTTCTCCCGGGATTCCGAAATGTCTCTTAAAGACCCACGGCCACATGGGCCGTCAGCGCGGCGGGTCTTCAGCCGCTCTGCCCACAAGCCCGCGGACTCCTACTGTCCAGGCAGAGGTCTGGCTGGAAGTGGGTTTGATTCCTTCAAATACAATTCCTTCTTCAGTGAGGGCCTCTTTCGTAAGCAGTAGGGCTCGGTTCAGGCATGGGCCTGTTACACAGAAACTGATGCAGGAAACGTTCCAGGAAATCCAGGTCTTGCTTAATCTCTGAAATTTCCTGAAGCCTCGCAAGAGCGCTGGACCAGCATCCCCCCAGGGCTCTCTCTGCCAGGACTAGGGGAGGGTTCTGAGACACTCACACCTGAAATTCCTGAGCATCCCTAGACTTAGGTTCAAACCCGACCAAGCCGATGGGACCCATTGGTGCAACCCCTGACTCGCTGCTACACAAGCACAGTCTAGAAACACACCAGTGGATGCCGCGAACACGTCGGAAATCTGCTCTCAAGCAACCGCTCACCTTCCATCAGTGCTCACGTGCTCCAAGAGCTATGCTGAGGCATTTTGTGTAAAATATCTTATCATTCCTCACAGCAAGCCGGTTCAGAAGCTACTCTTGGTTTCCCCATTTTATAAATGAAGAAGCTGAAATATAGGGTGTGTAGGTAACCCTCCCAAGGCCACAGAGCTAGTAAATACTAGAGCCAGGAGTGGTCCCACACAGTCCAACTCCAAAGCCTTTACTATTTTAATTACTACACGATTCACTCAAACGCACACACACACATACACACATCCATTAAAAACTCTGTTTAACTTGCTAAATAAGACTAGTAATGTAATGAAGAATAACAGTGAAAGAGTATGAGAATCTTTTCTTTCTTGGACTAAAATATTTGCAATAATACTATCTCAGCAGAGCTGAGGGGTGGGGTTGGTCTCTCACTGCTACTGAGGGTATATATAGGAACAAATTTTCTGAAAGGCAATGGCAATAATATCAAATGCTTGGGGATTTTACCTGCTACTCCAAATCAGCAAATTTATTCCCAAGGATTTATCTTAAGGCAGCAATGCAGACAAATGGGAAAAGATGACTGCACGGGGGTTTCATCTCTGCACTGTTTGCAACGGTATGAGAAACGCCCACAGTGCTCAGTAACCGGGAGCTGGCTAAACAGACTGTGGTGTGTCCGTCGACTGGAACACATGCCGCTACTCAAAACTGTGGTTTCAATATGTATTTAAAAGGTGAGAGTCTCCCAGTCATGTCCGACTCTTTGCGACCCCATGGACTATACAGTCGTGGAATTCTCCAGGCCAGCATACTGGAAGGGGTAGCCTTTTCCTTCTCTAGGGCATCTTCCCAACCAGGGATCGAACCCAGGTCTCCCGCATTGCAGGCAGATTCTTTACCAGCTGAGCCACAGGGAAAATATGTATTAAGTGATGAGGAAATGTGTTGGAGGTACCCTGTCAATAGGTACAAAGCCATACTCATAATGTAACTAACTCCACTTTTTAAAATTTACACACATGCTGGGAGCTTTAATGAGAAGCATTTCTTATCCCTGTTATTTTAACTCTGACTGGAATGGCTTCCCTTTCCAGTATTCTTGTCTGGGAAATCCCATGGACAGAGAAGCCTGGCAGGCTATAGTTGATGGAGTCTCAAAGAGTCAGACATGACAAAATGACTAATTGTGTATCTTTGGCTTATGGACTTGCATGCAAGTATTTATTTTTTATTTTCTCTGGATTAATAAGATGTGTGGTTTTTGTAATCAAAGTTTTTAGGGGACTTCTCTGGGAGTCCAGTGGTTAGACTCTCTGCATCCACTGCAGGGGGCATCAGTTTGATCCCTTCAGGGAACTAAGATACTACGGATGATACGATTAAGTCAGGAAATTGCTTATAGAGACTGACAAATCTCAACTGTATTGTTTAGGCAGATAAAGATGTGAAATCGATTATGAAATGTCGGCATTTTCTTATTACGGGTAAGACAGAACTGAAAGTAGCAGATGCCTGGTGGATTCGATGTCGCGCGTCATAAGGACCCTTTACCCCTTGGCTTCCAAGACGCTCTAGAGCAGAGCGGGTGAGCGCCCGTCACCCTGGGGCCAGGCATGACATCCGCAGCCGAGGGGATCCACCGACAAAGCGCCGACCTCTGGCCTCGGCAAGGGTGGTGGTCACAGCCTGGCTAACGTCCACGTGGGGACGACCTTCCGTCCTGTGGTCTCTGCAGAGAGGACAAGTCAGAGGCACGGCCGCACACGACTCAGTGTCTCCGAACTGGGATGCTGGGAGCCCAGCACTGCCCGGGAGGCTCTGCCCGCCGCACACCGTCCTCACAGGCGAGAGGCTGCTCACCACGACTCCGGCCGCCGTTTCCTCTTTCTTCAGGCGCTCTTGCAAGGCTCTCCCAGAGCAGAGCACAGAGCTCCCGGGCCCAGGACACAGGCCTGTGCTTTCAGGGTGTCAAGCAGCCTGGCTGTTCTTACGCTCAGGCTCCAAGTCCCACCCCGCTTCTTTAAAAAACATGTCATTTGGCCAGAGGGTGCCCCGCACCCCCAGAAAGAATGAGTCAGCTAGATTTTCTGCCAGTGTGGCCAGAGACTAAAGCACATGCTCAGTAAAAGGTAGCCTGCAGACGCTGCGTTAGATGCAAAGCAAGCGGCCGTAAACCAGCCCGCAGCCCACACGCTTTGGCCGTCTGTTTATTGCTTCATCCAACAAACGCGCTAATTGATCGTCAAAGGCGCACTCCGGCAAGACCGAATACGCGGGCAGGACGAGCGCCCGAGTGAGTGACTGTCTCCACCACTTGCAACAGACTAAGCGTCTGTCAGATGGGGAGACGCTGCCACTCAGCTGGGAGCAGGGGGACAGTTCAGACTAAAGCAGTTGGAGTACGTTTCTCTATCTGATAAACATCTCCATCTATTTCCTTGGTTTTACATCAATTTTATCTCTATAGAAATCACGGGATTCTGTTTTTAAACACCAGACATATTTACATTCATTTGGGTACAAATAACTATACATGTATTTGTGAACTGTGTGTATTTGAATGTCCATGCAAATACATACCCTGCTGCTGCTGAGTCGCTTCAGTTGTGTCCGACTCTGTGTGACCCCATAGACAGTAGCCCACCAGGCTACCCCGTCCCTGGGATTCTCCAGGCAAGAACACTGGAGTGGGTTGCCATTTCCTTCTCCAATGCATGAAAGTGAACAGTGAAAGTGAAGTCGTTCAGTCGTGTCCGATTTTTCGAGACCCCATGGACTGCAGCCCACCAGGCTCCTCTGCCCATGGGATTTTCCAAGCAAGAGTACTGGTGCCATTGCCTTCTCCAGATACACACCATAATGTGCTATAATTCACACCGAAGTTATTTTGCATAGCAAACCATATTTTAATCACTTTGATAAAAATATTTAGTGAGCACATTGTGTGTGCAAACTCTAAGGGCTAGCAAGGGATTCAAAAGTGAATAATAAATTCAATATGTTCTCAAGAAGCTTAGAAAGCTTTCAGTTAGAAAGACAAGTAAACAAACAACTATTAGGTAAACTTAAGTGACCATAGTGATATGAAGAAAGTATTATTGGTATTTCAAAATTATATATAAATACAAACATAAAGATGGGTATAGATTAGGGGTTGTCGGTCTTTCTCCATAAAGAGCCAGAGAGTAAGGAAAGTAGGTTTTGTATGCCGTAATCAATGTCGTCACTACAGGACTCTGCCATTGCAGCCAAAAGTGTCCGTCGGTTCGGTTCGGTTCAGTCGCTCCATCGTGTCTGACTCTTAGCAACCCCATGAACTGCAGCTCACCAGGCTTTCTTGTCAATCACCAATTCCTGGAGTTTACTCATACTCATGTCCATTGAGTCAGTGATGCCATCCAACCATCTCATCCTCTGTGGTCCCATTCTCCTCCTGCCCTCAATCTTTCCCAGCATCAGGGTCTTTTCCAATGAGTCAGCTCTTCCCATCAAGTGGCCAAAGTATTGAAGTTTCAGCTTCAACATCAGTCCTTCTGATGCTTTTGAACTGTGGTGTTGGAGAAGATTCTTGAGAGTCCCTTGGACTGCAAGGAGATCCAACCAGTCTATCCTAAAGGAGATCAGTCCTGAGTATTCATTGGAAGGACTGATGTTGAAGCTAAAACGCCAATACTTTGGCTGCCTAATGCCAAGAGCTGACTCATTGGTAAAAACCCTGATGCTTGTAAAGTGTCCACAGACAACATGCAAATCAGTGGGTGTGGCTGCTTTCCAATAAGATTTATGGACACTGAAATCTGAATTTCGTAGTATTTATCACATTCTCGAAAAATACTGTTTTTCTTTTTATTGCTTTTTTTTCAACCTTTCTGAAATGTAACAACCATCCTTAACTCATGTGCTATGAAGACAAGAGGTGCACCAGCTTTGACTCGTGGGTTGCTTGTGAAGTGTCCACAGACAACATGCAAATCAGTGGGTGTGGCTGCTTTCCAATAAGATTTATGGACACTGAAATCTGAATTTCGTAGTATTTATCACATTCTCGAAAAATACTGTTTTTCTTTTTATTGCTTTTTTTTCAACCTTTCTGAAATGTAACAACCATCCTTAACTCATGTGCTATGAAGACAAGAGGTGCACCAGCTTTGACTCGTGGGCTACGGCTTTCTGGTTCCCAGTGTAGAAAGAGACCAAGTTAAGAAGTGGAGATCACAACCAGCTGGGGTGTAAAAGAGAGAACTCAGGAAAAAGCTTCATGGAGAACACAGCTTTCAAGGTGAATCATGAATAAGGAGGATGTTTGGAAGAGATGGTAGTGATGCCAAAATCTCAGCCTCTGTGCCCTGGTTGCCAAATCAAATCTTGGAGACAGAGTTTTGCGTAAAGTAGAAAAGAATAGCTTTATTGCTTTGCCAGGCAGAGAGGACCACAGTGGATACAGGCCCTCAAAACTCTATGTTCCAACCCAGGGGGATTGGTGAGCAGTCTCAGAGTGAGGGCTGGAGGGCGCGGCTGCTGATAAGGATCAGGGTGTGTGCTGAGTCTGCACTCCTTTCCTCTGGCCTCGGGTGGTCTCTTGATGAAATTCTGCTGTTCTGGAGGTTATCAAAGCATGACGGCCTCTCTGAAATGAAGAATGCTTTGTAAAATAGTTCAGTTCAGTTCAGTCGCTCAGTCATGTCTGACTCTTTGCGACCCCATTGACTGCAGCACGCCAGGCCTCCCTGTCCATCACCAACTCCCGGAGTTCACTCAAACTCATGTCCATTGAGTCGGTAATGCCATCCAACCATGTCATCCTCTGTCATCCCCTTCTCATCCTGCCCTCAATCTTTCCCAGCATCAGGGTCTTTTCCAATGAGTCAGCTCTTCAGGTCAGGTGGCCAAATTATTGGAGTTTCAGCTTCAGCATCAGTCCTTCCAATGAACACCCAGGACTGATCTCCTTTAGAATGGACTGGTTGGATCTCCTTGCAGTCCAAGGGACTCTCAAGAGTCTTCTCCAACACCACAACTCAAAAGCATCAGTTCTTCGGCACTCAGCTTTCTTTATGGTCCACCTCTCACATGAGCACTGGAAACACCATAGCCTTGACTGGACGGACCTTTGTTGGTAAAGCGATGTCCAGTGGTTAGCATCTTCCATTTTAGGTGGGGTGGGAGCATGGGTTAGTCCCACAGAGGAGCTCTGCCAACGGGGAGCCCAGAGCGAGGAGCCTGCCCCGAGGCCGTGCTGTGGTTTCTCGGCTTCCCCTCCTTGGTTTCTGCGTGCCCTCCCCTCACTGATCAGCAACTGCTTGAATCTGCTGCTTGCAACTCAGGGAATGCCGTGGAGGCCAAAGCTGTTTCTTACTAACTGGAAACAGCGAGCACAGAAAGGCTTCCATGCCCAGAAGCCCCGCAGGTTCTGCTTGGTTTCAGCAACAGGATGGGAAAGGAAAAGGAAGTGAGGAGAAGAATGCCAGGCGGAGGAGTTTGGTGGTGGCACAGAGGAATTCACGGCCAAGGGACAGGCTTTGAAGAGTCAAGGGAACATTTTAAATCAGGGGAAAATGATCCCAGCTGGCACCTGGAAAGTAGAAGGAGGGAGGTTTATTGAGGTTTGCGACCATCCAGCTGAGTCACCATGAGAGACCTGACTTTCCAAAGGCTCCGTGGGACTGAGACTGGGAGGAAGAATTCGGGGGACGGCGGTGAAGCTGTGGAGAGGCCTCGCGGCAGGCCGATGGCCGTGAGCAAAGGGATGGAACCAAACGGACTCTGCGGTGCTCATGGGGACCTGCAAATGTGACGGCAGAGACCAAAGGGACAAGAGATTCGTTTTTTAGGGAGGTTACTGGAAGGACCATGATCATCTCAGGGCACATGCAGGCAAGCACCCGAAGGAGCTGACGGGTCCCTCGTTCTGAAGCAGTCTCCACACACAGCCCGTCTTCTCCAGCTGCAGATCACCCGTATCCTACCATGAACAGCTGAGATGACTTCAAATCGGTATGGAGGATCACCTCCCAGCAATACCTCTTTAAGTACCGTGAAAATCCGAGCTCAGATAGCTGTCGTCCATCCTCCACATCTTGGCAGAAAACCAGTTAAGAACCACTGCTACCGACGGCTTCCAAACTCAAAAGTCTCACGTCTCCTGTTCGTCAAAACCTCTGCAACACCGAACGCTGAACTTTGCCTTTGCCTTATTTATCTTCGTGTAAACCATGAGCCTGGACCTCAGAGAGATGTTTGGACTTCACGTGCAGTCCAAGAATCCTCAGCCTACAAGCAATGCTGTCCGACAGATGCTCTGCAAGGAGGACAGTGTTCTGATCTGTGCTGTCCAGTATGCGAGCCACTAGCTCACGTGGTTAGCGAATACTTGGGATGTGTCTAGAGTGACCCAGGAACTAAGGTGTAAATTCACTTTATTCTGAGTCACCTTTGTGGCTAAGTGTCTACCTTGTAGGGCAGGGCAGGTATGGGTGAAAATCGCAGCTGGGGAGTGAGCGCGGAGTCCAGGGGGTAATGTGAAGAACATACCCAGAATCCCAGAGCGAGGTGGCATCTGGGGCTGGCAGGAGGCAGGAGAGCCATAAAGAGGGGTACACAGTGAAGTCCTTGGAAAAATTCCCCCCACATTGCCTAGGCTAGGGAGCAAAGGAGATTTAGGAGGGAAGACTGGTCCCCGTTTCAGCAGAGGTGTAACAGACATGAGGAAAGACAAAGACATCTTCACAGAAAGTGGGAGTTAGCTGATCGCTAGGGACTGCTGAGACCTGCGGGAGTGTGACCTGGGCCCAGTCAGATTGCGGTGGGTTTAGGAATGACCTGGCAGGGGCTTGGGGTCGGCAGGTGCAGACTGTTATCCGCAGGATGATAAAGAGCAAGGCCCTCATGTCAGCACAGGGAACTCTGGTCAATATCCGTGATAAACCACATGGAAAGGAACAGGAAAGAGAATGCATACGTACGTATAACTGAATCACTTCGCTGTACAGCAGAGATTAACAAAGCGTTGTAAATCAACTACACTTCAATTTTTAAGAGTTGTGTTTTTTTTTAATAAAAAAAGGAAGAAAGACTCCTAAAGCCCCCTCAGTTCGCTTTTGTCTTCAGACAGGTATTTGCTCATCCTGCCCCCAAGAGCTGCTTGTTCATTTTCTCCCTGCAGAGTCCTGGGGAGGAAGACGTGACGTTCTTCCTCGTGCGTTTGCTTCGCATCTCATCCAGATGCTGCTTCTCCTGAACAGAGACCTGAACACTCGTGGCGAAATGCACCAACCTCGCTGCTGGAGCCCTGTCCAGTGTGGACCATATTCGAATAGGCACGTCTGGGTCACTGAGTTCCTCCCAACAAATGTTTCAACATCTTCCCAGTTCTTTCTCCCATTTGTTCAATTTATTTCAAAAATAATAATCATTGTTCTTTGCCCTTTTGTCCAGTTTGTCACTGTCTTGTATTTTTTTTTAATTAGAGAAATTTAGTGCAACATGTTATGCGTCTGATTCTAAATGTCGACAGTAAAGCTCTCCAGACTCATGATTTCCGTGACAAATGTAACTCCATCTCATTGCCGAGTCACAGAGGCACAAGCATTAACATTTTATGCTATATGACAAAATACTGCACTTTTGGAAAGGGCCAGAATTGATGTTACTATGACAACTCCAAATTTCTGACTTTGGCATGTAAAATTTCAAGGGTACAGAGCGTTACAACACAAGCGTGTTTATAAAATTTTGTCTGAACACTAAGATCTTTATTACTGGGAGCCATAAGAAGTGTCCCTCCAGTTACAATACACATCAGCGAAAGAGATGGGAGGATATATGTGGCTGCAAAATATTATGAAATCAATTAAAATCTGATTTCTTTCTGTAGCGGCTACACTTATAAACACATATATACAGTATGCAGCCCTGGATACAAATACAAATAAAACATAAAGAGAAAACATATAAAACCTCATAAATATACAGTATCCTGCCTTATCAATATTCATTTATGCATATCTCTGCACTCACGCATTAATAAAAGCACATATATTGGATTTGAATGTGTGAGGGATGGGTAGGGATGCTGTAATCAAGATATTCAAGCTCTTCTCTTCATGGAGAAGGATTACATTATCTCTCTCAGCCTATTATGTCTTCTGAAATTTCCAAATGTATGTTTTGGCCTCTTCAACTTTAGTCTTTTGCATTTAAGTAATGAGACAGTTAAGTACAATAAATGGATCACTCAAGGGCATTACAAAGAATGTTTTGATCTATTTAAAGCCTTTAGCTTCAGAGCAAAGGCCTGGTTTACTGTGACCTTAGTGAATTCAAACTGTTTTGTTTCACTAACAAGTGAAGCCTATATTTCAATAGAGTTAATGTATGACTAGCTTCTTAGACTCCATTTCAGGGGGTTGGGAGGTGAGGGGAGCTTATTCCTAAACCCCCGCCCCAGATGTTTTTAAGAAAGCATCGCACACACTGCTATACGTGAAACAGGTAAACAGCAAGGACCTACTGTACAGCGCAGGGAACTATATCAGTATTGTGTAATGACCTGCAATGGAGAAGAATCTGAGAAAGAACAGATCAATATACGCGTGTATATACAGATAGATGGTCGGTCACATCTTGACTGTTTGCGACCCTGTGGCCTGTAGCCCACCAGGTTCCTCTGTCCATGAGATTCTCCAGGCAAAAATGCTGGAGTGGGTTGCCATGCCCTCCTCCAGGGTATGTATATATATGTATATAGAAGAATTGCTTTACTATATATATAAAAAAATCACTTTAAACGAGTACAACATTGTAAATTAATTACATTTCAATTGAAATAAAGAAAGCATAATGTCAGTCGATGAAAACTTGAGACATATATGGTCTGGCAGCTCTGTTTCATTTCTGTCAGTAATTAGTGGTACAAATACAGTTTTCTTCAAAAACTCAAACCTGACACTCTTTTGGAGAGGTCTGTGCTTTTCTCAGCTGAGCCTTTCCGGTTTCCCCACGGGACCCAGGGTTCAGCCCTTCTGTCTTTTTACTGGGCGACTGTCCATGCTTGGGCCCCGCCCAGCTCTGAGAGGAGACTGAACTGTTTCCTAGGCCTTGCCGTCCCTTAGGTGTGGTCCTCTTCTACAGCTTGTTATTCCTTTGGCAACTGTGAATAAAGCACCAGTGTCCTTACTAAAGATCAGTTGTTTTATGGAACCAGGATGGATAATTAGCAAATTAATTCATTAGAGTTATTCTCCTATTATTGAACCAATCATCTGTATAAGCAAGATGTCCTTAGTTTATAAAAAATATTTGTGCCTATGAGTGAATAATGGTGGGCCTATTTTTCTAGAAAGAGTTTAAAAAGACATTGCGTTGTGTTCTTACCGAAAACAACTAGAAGCTTGTAACAGGGGCCAGAGGCAGCTGAGGGCACCAGGAGTCAGGAGGTGGAACACCTCAGACATGGAGCCTTGGTCTCGTAACAGCTCCCATTTACTAAGCTCTCACTGAAAGCAAGGGGCTGGCTGTAGAACCTTCCAGGTGCGTGCTGTAATCCTCACAGAAACCCCATGAGGACAAGGCAGTGATTCAGCAGGGGAAGTGACTTGTTCAGGTTTCTGTAGCCAGAAAGTGATAAGCCCGGATTTGAATCCAGGCAGCCTGGCTCCAGACCACATGCGACTCTTTTCTTGACTTAAAAGACCGCTGAAGGAGAGTCAGTGTTTGGGGCATAGAGTTTTGGACCCTCTTGAGGCAACCCTGTTACCATCTGAGGGTGTGATGGGTCTTCCTATGAGCGGAAGCTTCAAAGCAGTTCCTCTCTGTTCAGACAATTTTGCCCTCTGCATGTCTGATACTGAAATATGTCCCCTATGTCCCTTACATCAGTGACAGAAGGAAAGGCCAACCTTACACCTTAGTGGTAAAATGCTCTCTTTACAATTGCATCGATGTTTTTCTTTTTATTAAAATAATAATCTTTTATTACTGAAAATGTTTTAAAGACAAACCAGCACTCTTCATAGCTCCACCCTCTTCGTGGCCACTCCTGATGGTAATGCCACGGATGCTGGCCCTTCAACGTGCTCTCCATTCCGATTGCTCATATGTTTCAACCCCAAAGGAAATCAACACTGAATACTCATTGGAAAGACTGAGGCTAAATATGAGGCTCCAGTACTTCGGCCCCCTGATGCGGGGAGCCAGAGCACTGGGAAAGACTGATGCCAGGAAAGAGCGAAGGCTGGAGGGGAAGGGGCCACAGAGGAGGAAGTGGCTGGACAGTGTCTCCAACTCAGTGAACACAGGTCTGAGCACACTCCGGGACCGTGAAGGACAGGGAACCGTGGCGTGCTGCAGTCCCCGGGGTCACAAAGAGCCAGCACACCCGAGCCACTGAACAACACCCGGGACGTTTCATGTGCATCCTGTTTACTTCACTTCAGATCACAAGCCTCGTGCCTCTTATTTATGACCAAGTCACTGGCTTTGTGGGATTTCATTGTGTGCAACATCTAACGTGTTTACAATTAAACATTTGTGTTGTCCTTCTTTTCTTTTTTTACTATCATAGATAACACTGAAATGAACATCTGTGTGTGTTTCAGACTATTTCTAACGTGAATAAGCTAGACTTTTAGACATGGGATTACTATGGCAATGGCATAAGCCGTTATGAGGCTCTTGCTGGTACTTCCTGTCAAACTGCTTCCTAGAATCTACTACGGAATTCTCTCTAGAACCCTGAAGCCTTTAGTGAAACAACTACTGTTTCAGGAGATGAAGTTAAGGTATGTGCCAGTCCTGTTAGCAAAGTAAAGCCTCAGAAAGCTCCATGTTTGAAACTCATTGACGTCAGCTTCTCAGAATTGCCTTCCCAAGGTCAGATGTCAGGAGGGCGCCCTTGGCCTTCACTGAGGACCAGCAAGGCTGCAGCCGTGTGGATGAAGCCACTGCTGAAAACTGTCTCCAGTGTCGGCCCTGATCCCGCATCAGGAGCGAGCAAACTTCGTCTTCCTTGATTCACTGGTGCACAACTGTCTTTTTCCTTTAGAAAAAAAAAAAAACATACTTACATTTCTGCCTGGAGAGTCAGGAACCCTAAAACTTCAGTAAATACCCTACAGTGACCTACAACTACAGACTTCTCAGGAGCAAAAGACTCTGCCCACCCTCTTGTCCCAGTATGGCACTCCAATCACATCTTCTGTTATTGCTGCAAACGCTCTGCCCTGGACAATTGAAGTCCCACTTCTTGATGATGCTTCCGCTGTCCCCAGCATGCTCATTACATGCACAGCTCCCTGACTGCAACACCTCATTTGAATCACACGTGTGAGTCTATTTCTTACTTGCCTTTTATGTCCAATCTGGTGACTGGGTCATAGGCCCCCAGAGAGTGCCTCTCCTGTCCTCATCCAGGAGGGATTCTTAGAGGACAGGCTCTTATAGTTCAGGCCTATGTAGTGATCTCTATGGAAGCTGTTGTGTATTCCCCCGAGAAATACAGTGGAGTGAGAAGAATCCATTATTGCCCCTTACAACGTTTAAGGACTTAAAATCCTTTTATATCATAGTAACCTCTAAGGCAGAGTCGCTTAAGCTTGGAAGTCATTCTCCTGCACAATAGAGACATAAACTGCTAAATGGATCTGTTTTCATTGCTGGTCCTACAGCTTAGGGTAAGGTCTCAGGGAAGAGTCTCTTGAGTGGTCAGCAAAACAGACATGTTGACTCAGTACCCATTACATGTACCAAACCTCTCTCTGAGAAAATAGGATGTTTCTGAAAACTCTCTTTCAGTTTGGTTAGGGTCTAGAAATTCCTTTCTGTACCCCTACACCAGAGACGGTTTCTCATCAGCACTCCTTCAACAAGAATATGTCTGTTTTGCTGGAACATCTCTGGAGAGTGCTTGTGTTCTCCAGCAAGCCACTCTTCTTCAATATGGAAGCTCAACAAACCAGCTCGCATCCCTTTGTAGCCCCTAATGATTCCCACTCAAGTTTTCAGAATTACTTGAGGACTATTCAGTGGGTCTCTCCCTTTCTGAAGTCAGAATTTGACCTGTATGCCTCAGTCAGGAAGAGAGTCATGAAATGTAGCTGAACAAGGTTCTTGAGGAAAGAGATCCAGGGTCACTGTTCCCATCAGCAAAGGAACCAGCTCACTGAGGAAGCCACCGAGAGAGGAGGAAGCTGGAGGCAACAGGATTTTCCTCCGGAGAAGCCTTCAAGTCTCAGGAGGGCAGGGTAAGGAAAACAAACTTCTTGACCCAAGAGGATCTTCAAATCTCTCATGTCTGAAGTGCGGAGAAGGCAATGGCACCCCACTCCAGTACTTTTGCCTGGAAAATCCCATGGACAGAGGAGCCTGGTAGGCTGCGGTCCCTGGGGTTGCGAAGAGTTGGACACGACTGAGCAACTTCCCTTTCATGTCTGAAGTGTGGAAACATCCCAAACTAGCCACTGAAAGAAGATGAGGCAGCTTTGAAACAGGCAGTGACAGCTTCCCCTAATTCCCCAAACCCTACAGCAGAGAAAATGCAGAAGATATCATCCCACTCCTAGAGACCGGGAAGTGGCTAATGGAGCCATATATTCATCATATTGATTGGTCCATTGATTTCTTCCCCATTTTTAAGCACCCTTTGCTTGGTCCAGTGCCAGAGATGCTTTAAAGATCTGGGGTTGCGAAGAGTTGGACACGACTGAGCAACTTCCCTTTCATGTCTGAAGTGTGGAAACATCCCAAACTAGCCACTGAAAGAAGATGAGGCAGCTTTGAAACAGGCAGTGACAGCTTCCCCTAATTCCCCAAACCCTACAGCAGAGAAAATGCAGAAGATATCATCCCACTCCTAGAGACCGGGAAGTGGCTAATGGAGCCATATATTCATCATATTGATTGGTCCATTGATTTCTTCCCCATTTTTAAGCACCCTTTGCTTGGTCCAGTGCCAGAGATGCTTTAAAGAACTTAAACAAGACTTACACCAAATCGTGCCAACAGCCTCCAGGGAACCAGCAAAGTAACCTTATCTGTCGTCACAAGTGCAGCTGTGCAGGTGAATCCCCTTCAGAAGAATCTGCAGAATCTTGGATCCAAACAGCTACTCAACCTATCAAATTAAGAACTCCCACCGGGCGGCAAGGTAAGGAAAACCTAAGCGGTCAGCCTGGACAGCTGAGCTGAGACGTTACAAAGAAACAAAATTGCTCAGGTTGCCCTGCTGATAAAAGTTGAATGATTCTTATCTCAGCATCAGGGGTATGGATGGAGCATATCCCCTCTCAGAGGAGCAGCCCCAGAAATGCTGACACCCCCGGTTCCTTAATTCATTAGTGCCCTGGATCTACTGTATTTGAGAAGCATCTGGAACGTAGTTTAAAGAGCAGATCCCTGGATACACCCTCATCCAGTCTGGTTTAGTAGGGAGAGGGCCTAGGAACCCGCACCATAACAAGCTGATTTTTAAGTGAAAGTGTTCTTTGAATTCAACTTCTCCAACTTTACAAACAAGTTTAGTGCAAAACTTTATTTGGTATAAAATGAATGCTGTTAAGTATTTGGAAGGTTGATAATTATCCCTTAATTGTTGGCCATTAATCCCCATCTAGAGAGCCCCATGCCAACCCATGAGCAGAATACGCAAAGATTGGTGTTAACTAGAAATTTTTGGCTCCAAGTGGCAGAAACTGGCTTACTGATTTCAGTGAGTTCAAGCAAACCAGGCCTGATGCTGAAGCTGAAGCTCCAGTCCTTTGGCCCCTGATGTGAAGAGCGGACTCACGGAAAACACCCTGACGCTGGGAGAGACTGAGGGCGGGAGGAGAAAAGGGTGACAGAGGATGAGATGGTTGGGTGGCATCACCTACTCGATGGACAGGAACTTGGGCAAACTCCAGAAGATGGTGAGGGACAGGGAAGCCTGGCTTGCTACAGTCCATGGGGTCCCAGAGAGTCTGACAAAACTTGGTCCTGAACAGCAGAAGCAAACCAGGGAGGCCACAGTGGGGTCCCCTGGAGTCTGACGCCCTGAGATGCAGAGCTAGAAACTCACAACACTCCGCCTCTCTGATTTCTGCTAATCTCTCTCTGTCTCTCGAAACATTCCTTCTCTCCTTTTCTGTTTACGGATGCCCCAAGTAACCTGATTAAACATGTGAGAGCTCTACACACTGAGACTAAATTCCAGCTCTAACCTGGGTGTGTTGTTGCCTACAGAACAACCCATACAAATCCAAGGTCATCTAGAGGTCAGGTGTCACAGGAAGGGTGGAGGGTAATCTTGACCAGAGTTCAGTTCAGTTCACTTCAGTCGCTCAGTCATGTCTGACTCTTTGCGACCCCATGAATCGCAGCACACCAGGCCTCCCTGTTCATCACCAATTCCCGAAGTTCACTCAGACTCACGTCCATTGAGTGCGTGATGCCATCCAGCCATCTCATCCT
>SJYC01086553.1:0-25057 GCA_006408675.1 Madoqua kirkii | reverse complement strand
CACCTACTGCTCACCCCTCTCCTCTTTAATCCACAGAGTATTATCTAATCATTTGCACCCAGTGTGCATGGGTTAAGCTGATCTGTCCCTTACTGCTGGGAAAGATGCCCACGATAAGCTGAAGCACACCCATGTGAGTGACGGAACATTAACGTTATTCACCCTGAAGGGGTCTCCTTCCTGGGGCACTGGGTGTATGGGTTACTTCTTGTGCTGGGATCTTGTGCCTCTCACATTTGAGCAATAAAGCAAATCAAAACGTACAGAGTATGATCAGGAGTTCTGATCTCCAAAGCAGATGTATTCTCAGCTATATCTTTTGGCACTTCGTGACCTATTTGCCTGTATCAGGAGGATTTTCTGTTTTTAAATATTTAAACAGGGTGAAAGAGTTCATTTCAGCCTCAGCGACAGGCAACCCCCTTGGTACTCGGCAGCTTGAACGAATTTTCTTTCTGAAAAAAATTCATCCTCTGAAGACTAAAGGTGGAGGTGTGTGTGTGAGCGGGGGAAGGGGGCGGGTTGGGGGGAGTTTGATTGCAACTTAGCAAACCTTGGCATTCTTTGCAGACTCTGTCATCTGCTGCCGGGGGCATTTTCACCCACCCAGGTGTTCTCCGCTGGCAGCGAGTCGGGGTGTGTGCATGTGCGTGCGTGCGTGCGTGTGTGTATGTGTGTGCTGGTTTTAATCAAGCCCCAAACTTCTTTGCCTGAGATTTTATAAGTTCTTTCTGGGTTTAATTTGTGCATTTGAAGGAAGAATTACTAATAAGCATCTGGTCTCTTGAGAACAGACACTCATCAAAGTAGCCCATCAGACATCTGAGTCAGCGTCAAACGAGTCTCCCATTTAAGTCCAGGGAGCGCAGTCTTACCCTTTCAGGCGAGCGGCGGCTCTTCCTTAAGAAGGGGTGAGCTCCCGCCAGTGAGGCCAGCAGGACGGGAAGCAGAGATGTGTTCCGACGCCTCCTCTGCCTTTCCGGAGTCCACGCCGGAGGTGGGGGCAGGGCGTGGACTCACAGCAGCCACCTGGTGGCTGTGTGCGGAACAACAGGCAGAGGCAGGGGTTCTGGGTCACACAACCAACCTTTGGGGGGCATCGCGGGAAGGGATGCAGGCAAACCAGCCCTCCCTCCGCAGGGGCCCTCATAGGGAGGGCGTGCTAGTGATTCCGTGAGACCCCTGAAGGGGAGGAAGCATTGGACAGCCGAGCTCGTTTCTGCTACTCAATCTGTCTTCCGTAACCACTCTTCAGGGAGATGGATAATACAGTATGACCAACTCTTCATGACCCAGCGGACTGCAGCACGCCAGGCCCCCTGTCCATCACCAGACCTGGGGCTTGCTCACACTCATGTCCATCGAGTCAGTGATCCATCCAGCCGTCTCGTCCTCCATCGTCCCCGCCTCCTCCTGCCCTCAATCTTTCCCAGCATCAGGGTCTTTTTAAATGAGTCAGCTCTTTGCATGAGGTGGCCAAAGTAATGGAGTTTCAGCTTCAGCATCATTCCTTCAAAGAAATCCCAGGGCTGATCTCCTTCAGAATGGACTGGTTGGATCTCCTTGCAGTCCAAGGGACTCTCAAGCGTCTTCTCCAACACCACAGTTCACAAGCATCAATTCTTCTGTGCTCAGCTTTCCTTATAGTCCAGCTCTCACATCCATACAAGACTACTGGAAAAGCCACAGCTTTGACTAGACAGACCTTTGTAGGCAAAGTAACATCTCTGCTTTTTAATGTGTTGCCTAGGTTGGTGATAGTAATATACAGTGATTCAGAAAGGAAACGTGGAGACCCAGAACGTTGAGTCAGTCCTCGCTTCACTGGTTGCTGGCCTCATCCCCTGGACCGAGTCATTCAGCCCTTTGAGCCTGTGAAAAATGAGAATGATAGCGGCACCAACCTCACGTGCTTGTTGTGAGAGTTAAATGAGACCCTGCCTGACACCCAGAATGCCTGGCAGGAAGCTGGTGCTCCAGAGGTTGTGCCTGGATAACAAGGAGACACGGCGCTGTCAGACTTCCTGGGAAACTCTGTTCCTCCCTCAAATGAGAGCCGTGCTTTTCTCTCAAGGCCGAAGCTCTGATGGCAGAGCTGCCTTTGAGAAGAGGGGAAGAATCCTTTTAGAAGCGCTGTAAAGTCATTGTATTCCGTTTATGACGGCCAGCTTCAGGTAGCCCAGCAGAAGGGACTTGTCGCTCCTCTCCATTTATGAGGAAGATGCCCCCTGGGTGAAAATTCCATTTTTCTTTGTCTTCATTGGGCCAGATTTGACCAAACTAGATGTCATGCAGCCTTAGGAGATATTAGACAAAACAGGTTCATTGGCCAGCTCCAGCAGCTTGCTTCAGTGTCCATTAAGACGAAAGTTGCGAGTTGGTGATGTTTACATGGCCGTTCCATTTATCTCATTGAATCGTTACAACAAGCAAATGAGGCAGTGACTATGCAGAGTGATTCTGTCTTAAACCACATCTCACCCAAAACCAGAGGGGATGTTTCCTGTCCCGTTTCCTGTCTGTCTGCTTTCTTGTTCTTTTTATTGAGTGTTTTAATATCAAGAGATTCTTTCTTGAGTATTAATCTTCGGATACATCTGAGAGCCTTGCCCACTCCACAGATGCCTTGCCTCTGCCCAAATACAACGGGCAATCTGTTAAGGGGAAAACAGTTATAGACAAATACTATCCAAACCCAATAGACTTCAGTTCTGATTGATCTTTATGTGTGTGGGCAGTACCTCAGTGAGAAAAACCTAAACAGAATAGAAGGGTGTAGAGGATGAAACCTCCCATTACTAGTGGGAGGCACCAGCCAGTCAGCTTCTTCCCATCCTGTTTTCCAGGCTAGCTCCACGAGATAAGTCTTCCTAAAAAGGATTCAGAGCACAGGAAGGGTTGTGGGCGAAGGCTCTTATAGCCTTATTAATTTGGGATACAGTTGAGATGGCATGGAAATTAGTGTCAAGGAATTCAAAGAATGTCCAAGAGTAGGGACATCAGTATTTTACTGATTTTTTTACTCTCTTCTGTCATATTGTGCAGGAGAAGGTAACAAGAATAAGCAGAAGGCCAATGGTTTTCCATCCCTTCCAAGGTGTCTGATGTACTTTGTTGATTGTATTTTATTTTGAGAGGTACTACATGAACAGGAATTATGCGTAATAACACAGGAGCTTATCACTGTGCAATGCTTCACTGTTTGAAAATTCCTTTTAAGTGGATTGTTCGGTTTGATCTTCACAACAATGAAATGAATTCCATAGATTATTATTAGAAGTCAAATTTGACAAATGAGGTTCCAAGAGATTAAGTGACTTGTTCAGGTACCTTCTGCTAGCAAATATTCACACTGAAGATAAAAAGATGATGTTGCTGGGAGCTTAAATGGGATACCAGGGAAACTTTAGAACTTCCTCCCCTGCAAATCTTTTAGAAACCAAGTGTTTTCTTTCCTGAATGAGGCATTTTGACAGGCGGTTCTGATGGAAGGTTAGGAAGAGAAGACCAGAAGGCCTCTCCTAAGTATCCTGCTAGCCCTGTGATCGCCACCGCTTCTCGCTCTCTGAATGGAAGGGCGGTGATGATAGTAATTAAGCTTCAGGCTTCCGACTTCCTTTCATCTGAGCTCTTCAGCCAGACAGGAAGGAACCACCCCCTGCGCACCGTGTGTCTCTTTTCAAGGTGGTCCATGTCCGTTAACTCACTAGACTTTAACTGGGAGGGAAGGACAAACGTCTGAAGGAAACCTCAGGAATCTGCACCCCCAAACGTGCGGTCAGGGCAGCTTTTTATAGAGCCGGATGTCACCGTTTTAGAAAACTTTCTGAACAAATCAAGTTGCTGCTCTCCTGCATAAAAATGAAGTTAAGAAGGCGTCAAAGCCACTAGTCAGCAGCATCTGCAGGTTCAGCGGGAGAGTCTGAAGGCAGAACACGAAGAGCGATGAGAGCTCTCCCAGCCCCGCGCCCGCCCCTCCCAGCCTCCCACCTGCAGAGCCCGCGCTCATCTCTCCCGGAGGAAATATGCTATTACTGATAATATGATCACTGAAACGCTGGGAGTGGTTAGATACGGGGCTCCGGCAGTGGGTTAATAAAAGGCCTAATGAAGAACAAAAAATCCTGCCAGTCGCTGTAAAAAAATATTGCCCCTGGGAAATTATCAATCAGACACCATACTGTGAAGTTAAAAATATACATACCTATATATATGTACATACATACACACACACACTGCGCTGGTTTGCTGATAAATGCAGCAGTGGGCAGACTGGAGACGAAACAAACGTCGCTGGATGCCCTTGAAGCCCCAGTCCACCTCATGCGACGCAGTTAAACGCCTCCGCAGCGCAAAGCCCAAACCGCATGTGCCCAGCCTCGCCAGACCGCGCTGCACCGCGCGGAGAACGGCGCACCTGCCCGCAGATGACTCCCGATCCCCGGCGCATCACTCGCCTTCTTCCCTTTTATGTTTTTCTCGCCTTTTCACTCATTGGTTTGTCTAATTTCACACTGTTCATCTCAATAGATTCTTACCTGCTGCCTCTGGACAGAGACCTGTGTTAAGGGTTTGCTTCACTAAGCCCTCCTGAGCTGGTCTGGAAAGAACCCAGGGCAAAGGAGTTTCATGGGCAGCCTCACCCCAGGGTGAGACCAACAGGGGCACACACGGGGAGGCCCTGACCGGTGGCTCACCTTCCCTTCCAGCTAAATTGTCAGTGATGTGGAACAGAGCTTCCTCTGTGGCTCAGCTGGTAAAGAATCCACCGGCAATGCAGGAGACCTGGGTTCGCTCCCTTGGTTGGAAAGATCCCCGGGAGAAGGGAACGGCCACCCACTCCAGTGTTCTGGCCTGGAGAGTTCCATGAATTCTGTGGAGTTGCAAAGAGTCAGACACGACTGAGTGGTTTTCACTAACAACTAGAAAAGGAACAGCCCTTCCAAAGCCTGGGACACTCCCACACTTGCCTGCCGAGCCTGCGGGCGGCCTGCCGAGATCCCTCGGGCAGCAGCTGCTGCCGTCCCAGCTTCGTCCTTTCCTGGGCCACTGCTGCCGTGACCACCTTCTCAGCTGCTGCCTCCAACAAGCCAGCTCCTCCCTGCGACGACTTCTGCTGTCTCCACCCGGTTGATTGCAGGCCGACTGTTGACTCCTCACCAGGCAGGTCCCAGGGACTCCAGGAAGGGGCTGAGCGGTGCCACGGGCCCAGTGCCAAGGAGGGGCCTCTACCCGCCCCTCTCCAGCTGGACCAGCTCTACTTGCCCACACTGGCATCTCTCCCCAGGAGGAAATGCAGAGACGCTGAGACGTCTTGGGAACTCCTTTCCGTTTTTCAGGTGGGAGGAGGGACTAGCATGTCTGATTGTCCTTTCATTCTTTCAAGAATTCCGAAAGGAGCTTCCAGAATCATGAGGACGTTCTCTTGGAGAAACCCCCAGTGCCCAGGAGGAAACTGAAATGCAAACCCCCAGCAGATAAAACGGGGTAAGAACTCGAATGTGAGGACCATCTGGGCCTTCATCCCCAAGTCCTGTTTCCTGAAGTTCGCATTTTTCTGGAGATTGCTAAAACATCCACATAGTAGCAACACTGCCCTGGTGTAAGAGAGTCCATTGGCTCCACAGATGGATTCAATTTTTTTTTTTTTCTAACTGAGATGAGATGAGAATATGTAAATCAAACTTTCCCATGGATTCAAGGATGGGGAAAAAAACAGGAAAATAGTAAAAAAAAAAAGAATACACAGTTTGGTTCAGTTCAGTTCAGTCACTCAGTTGTAACCGACTCTTTGTGACCCCGTGAATCACAGCATGCCAGGCCTCCCTGTCCATCACCATCTCTTGGAGTTCACTCAGACTCAAGTCCATCGAGTCCATGATGCCATCCAGCCATCTCATCTTCTGTTGTCCCCTTCTCCTCCTGTCATCTCTTGGAGTTCACTCAGACTCAAGTCCATTGAGTCCATGATGCCATCCAGCCATCTCATCCTCTGTTGTCCCCTTCTCCTCCTGCCCCCAATCCCTCCCAGCATCAGAGTCTTTTCCAGTGAGTCAACTCTTCGCATGAGGTGGCCAAAGTACTGAACGGTTTTATGAAGACCTACAAGACCTTTTAGAACTAACACAATTTGGTAATCTGATTCATATCTGACAGCTTCATAAAGCTGTCTGATGGGGCACTGGGTCCCATATGCCAGAGGAAACCTCTGGCAGGTCTTCATTGGCCCACAGTGTGGCCAAATGCAGCACAACAGACTGCAACGAAGCTTTCATGTGCTGTATTGAATAAAAAGCATACAGGGTGTCTAAGGTCACAGGCCATACAATATGGATGGTAAGTCAGACTTACTTTATTTGTTCTGAGACTGTGTCCTGCCTCACCTCATTCCATGAACAGTCCTCTCTTTTAATAGCAGGCTACACGTTGCTTCTTCGGGCTCCTAATTTGGTAAAATAAGAAGCCATCTCTCTGTGTTGTCCTCTCACTTTTGAAATTTCCCTGGTCTCAGAAACGCAAAAGTTCTGGACCTCGCCAAAACAAAGGGGTGTCTCCTTGCCTTGTTCCCCATCTGCCTCAACATGACCGACTTTCCCCCATGACTGCATAACCAGTCACCCCAAACGTAACCAGCATTCTCAAAGTACAAGCCCAAGGCAGCAAAGCTCACCCGCCTGAATGGACGAGCTGCCTTTCAAGCCCAACCTCAAAATATCAACTGACAAGTTTCCTCTGAGGCCCTTCTGTCCAGCTTGGAGAGAGAAGCGTTCCTAAAGGGTGCTGCTGAGACGACACCTACCACCTGAGACAAAAATGAGACGGGGCGCCGATGCTCGCGCTGCCCCCATCCAGAGCTAAGCCAGAGGCCAGGTCCCCTCTCACAGGCACGTAACAGTGGCACTGCGCATACTCGGCCACGCGCATTATCACAGGGAGCTTCGTCATGTTGCCAAATGTGCAGCCGCCAGACTTCTTTGTCAAATAAAGTCCTTGACAGAAGTTAGTTATTTAGTCATTTTAGTTCATAAGTTCCAACTTCCAGTATGTATCACTCACTACCAACTGTATAATCCAACAAAGTTGGGTTAACTAATATTTAATTCAGTAGGTTCTGTTCAAATAGCTCTCGGTCATTTGTAACAATAAGGGCTATGAACAAGCATGCTACTCAACTTTAATTTCTAAATATCAAAGAAATGACTGGCATCCAAAGGAGACCCTGATAGGCAACTCAGGGGACTGCAGATCATTCCTTTAAGAATCGGAACTCTAGGAACCTTAAGCTGCAAATGAACAAGCCGCGCCCCTGGACCAAAACGGTGGCTTGATAGATTCTGTCTAGGTTTATTTTCTGGGCTTTGTGATTCCTGAGTTTTTACTTCAGCTATTTTTAACATGTTTCAGCTGTGCTGAGAAATCCTGAGAGTCTTCCACCTACAGCCAAATTAGAAATATTGGGAGATATAATAGGAGAAGCCTTGAGTCCACATCTGGATGTGGAGTTAGGAAGGGGATGGAGCAGAGGATGTGCTGCAATGTGGCCCCAAGGACACGCGTCTCAGGGACAGCGGGGAAATGAGAGAAGATGAAGGATGGCCCATCGGACAGTTCTTCCTCTTGGCCGATTTTCGAGAACCAGGGCGCTATTTCACTAAAGATGCAGTGAAATGCTGTCAGGTAGTCATTAAAGATAAGGACAGAAAGTCAGTCTTTGAAATCGGTCCGTGAAGCTTCTTGGTGGTTTTAGCCAAAGCAATTGCAGCAGAGCAGCAGGGCTGGGAGCCATTCTAGAGTTTGTTAAAGGCTGAGTTCCCATCACTCATGGCAAATAGGTGGGGAAACAGTGGAAACAGTGACAGACTTTATTTTTTTGGACTCCAAAATCAGATGGTAACTGCAGACATGAAATTAAAAGACACTTGCTCCTTGGAAGAAAAGTTATGACCAACCTAGACAGTGTACTAAAAAGCAGAGACTTTACTTTGCCAATAAAGGTCCTTCTGGTCAAAGCTATGGTTTTTCCACTTTTCATGTGTGGATGTGACAGGTGGAGTATAAACAAAACTGAGCGCAGAAAAATTGATGTTTTTGAGCTGTGGTGTTGGAGAAGACTCTGAGAGTCCCTTGGACTGCAAGGAGATTCAACCAGTCCATCCTAAAGGAAATCAGTCCTGAATATTCATTTGAAGATGAAGCTGAAACTTCACTACTTTGGCCACCTGATGCGAAGAGCTGACTCATTGAAAAAGACCCTGATGCTGGGAAAGATTGAAGGTGGGAGAAGAAGGAGATGACAGAGGAAGAGACGGTTGGACGGCATCATCGACTCAATGGACATGACTTAGAGTAAACTCCAGAAGTTGGTGATGGACAGGGGGGCCTGGTGTGCTACAGTCCATGGGTCACAAAGAGTCAGACAGTACTGAGCTACTGAACTGAACTGAACTGACCTGAATTCAATGAAAATGAATTTTGCAGACCAATCTCAGGAAGTTGAGCTATGAAAATGTGTATGGACATGGGGCAGTGGATGAAGAGGTGACAGGGTGGAATAAATGTGAGCATCGGAGACAAGGGGGCAAGCTGGCATTATGGGGAAAGTTACTCAGGAAGAGAAGGATTGATGATACAAGACAGACAGAGAAGGGCCAGGTGGGCAAGAAATTTAACAGAGAGAGAGGAGATGAGCTCAGAAGGATATACAGAGGTACCAACCTCTGAAAGGAGGAGTATGCACTTCATTTTAACAGTAAGAAAGGAGAGATGGACTTGAACAAGTCATTTTGATCATGGGGGGAAAATGAGAGTTTTGTATCTTGTGGTTTCTACTTACATAACAACACTAGGTTATTAGTTGAAAAGAGAGGGAAATAATTAAGAGTAGGATAAATCTTTAAACGGTGGCTCAGACGGTAAAGCATCTGTCTGCAATGTGGGAGACCTGGGTTCGATCCCTGGGTTGGGAAGTTCCCTGGAGAAGGAAATGGCAACCCACTCCAGTACTCTTGCCTGGTGTCCATGAGGTCGCAAAGAGTCGGACACGACTGAACGACTTCACTTTCTTTCTTTTTTTTTTTATTGTTGAACAGTGAGTATTAAGAAATCCTTGAGGTCTGATTCTCGATGTCTTCCCCTCAGCTATGTCGTACTCCTTCATGTGCAGATATGGAAAAGGCAGGGAAAGTTGAACCAGGGTAAAGTTTACAAACTTCACATGACAGAGGGAGAGAGGACAAGAGTGTTGGCATATTTGCAAGGGAGAACTTTTCATCACAAATCTAGCCAAGAAGTGAAGGGAAGTGATAGCAGACATAAGTCAGTTCAGTCGCTCAGTCGTGTTCGACTCTTTGCAACCCCATGAACCACAGCACGCCAGGCCTCCCTGTCCATCATCAACTCCCGGAGTCCACTCAAACTCACATCCACTGAGTCGGTGATGCCATCCAACCATCTCATTGGCTGTCGTCTCCTTCTCCTCCTTCCTCCAATCTTTCCCAGCATCAGGGTCTTTTCCAATGAATCAGCTCTTCATATCAGGTGGCCAAAGTATTGGAGTTTTAGCTTCAACATCAATCCTTCCAATGAATATTCAGGACTGATTTCCTTTAGGATGGACTGGTTGGATCTCCTTGCAGTCCAAGGGACTCTCAAGAGTCTTCTCCAACACCACAGTTCAAAAGCATCAATTCTTCAGTGCTCAGCTTTCTTTATAGTCCAACTCTCACATCCATAAATGACCACTGGAAAAACCATAGCCTTGACTAGATGGACTTTTGTTGGCAAAGTAATGTCTCTGCTTTTGAATATGCTGTCTAGGTTGATCATAGTTTTTCTTCCAAGGAGCAAGTGTCTTTTAATTTCAAGGCTGCAATCACCATCTGCAGTGACTTTGGAGCCCCCCAAAATAAAGTCTCTCACTGTTTCCACTGTTTTCCCATCTATTTACCATGAAGTGATGGGACCAGATGCCATGATCTTAGTTTTCTGAATGTTGAGCTTTGCTGCTGCTGCTGCTAAGTCACTTCAGTTGTGTCCGACTCTGTGACCTCATAGACGGCAGCCCACTAGCCTCCACCATCCCTGGGATTCTCCAGGCAAGAACATTGGAGTGGGTTGCCATTTCCTTCTCCAAAAAGTGAAAGTGAAGTCGCTCAGTCGTGTCCGACTCTTAGCAACCCCATGGACTCCAGCCTACTAGGCTCCTCCATCCATGGGATTTTCCAGGCAAGTTTTCTGAATGTTGAGCTTTAAGCCAACTTTTTCACTCTCTTCTTTCACTTTCATCAAGAGGCTCTTTAGTTCTTCTTCACTTTCTGCCAAAAGGCTGGTATCATCTGCATATATGAAGTTATTGATATTTCTCCTGGCAATCTTGATTCCAGCTTGGGCTTCATCCAGCCTGGCATTTTGCATATGTACTCTGCATATAAATTAAATAAGCAGAGTGACAATACACAGCCTTGATGTACTCCTTTTACTATTTGGAACCAGTTTGTTGTTCCATGTCCAGTTCTAACTGTTGCTTCTTGACCTGCATGCAGATTTCTCAGGAGGCAGGTCAGGTGGTCTGGTATTTCCATCTCTTGAAGGATTTTCCACAGGTTTTTTTTTTTTTTTTTATTCACACAGTCAAATATTCCAATACCTAGGCCACATGATGCAAAGAACTGATTCCTTTGAAAAGATCCTGATGCTGGTAAAGATTGAAGGCAGGAGGAGAAGGGGGATGACAGAGGATGAGATGGTTAGATGGCATCACCAATTCAACGGAAATGAGTTTGAGTAAACTCTGGGAGTTAGTGATGGACAGGGAGGCCTGGCATGCTGCAGTCCATGGGGTTGGGAAGAGTCGTACATGACTGAGCAACTGAACTGACTCAGTCAAAGTCTTTGGTGTAATCAATAAAGCAGAAGTAGATGCTTTTTTGGAACTCTCTTGCTTCTTCAATGATCCAGTGGATGTTGACAATTTGATCTCTGGTTCCTATGCCATTTCTAAACCCAGCTTGAATGTTGGAAGTTCACTGTTCACGTACTGTTGAAGCCTGGCTTGGAGAATTTTGAGCATTACTTTACTAGCATGTGAGATGAGTACAATTGTGCGGTAGTTTGAGCATTCTTTGGCATTGCCTTTCTTTGAAATCGGAATGAAAACTGACCTTTTCCAGTTCTGCAGCCACTGCTGAGTTTTCCAAATTTGCTGGTGTATTGAGTGTAGCATTTTCACAGCATCATCTTTGAGGATTTGAAACAGCTCAGCTGGAATGCCATCACCTCCACTAGTTTTGTTTGTAATGATGCTTCCTAAGGCCCACTTGACTTCACATTCCAGGATATCTGGCTCTAGGTGAATGTTCATACCATCATGATTATCTGGGTCGTGAAGATCTTTTTTGTATAGTTCTTCTGTGTATTCTTGCCACCTCTTCTTAATACCTTTTGCTTCTCTTAGGTCCATACCATATCTGTCCTTTATTGTGCCCATCTTTGTCTGAAATGTTCCATTGGTATCTCTAATTTTTTTGAAGAAATCTGTAGTCTTTCCCATTCTGTTGTTTTCCTCTATTTCTTTGCATTGATCACTGAGGAAGGCTTTCTTATCTCTCCTTACTACTCTTTGGAACCCTGCATTCAAATGGGTATATCTTTCCTCTTCTCCTTTGCCTTTAGCTTCTCTTCTTTTCTCAGCTATATGTAAGGCTTCCTCAGATAACCATTTTCCTTTTTGCATTTCTTTCTCTTAGAGATATCTCAATCACTGCCTCTTATACAATGTCATGAACCTCCATCCATAATTCTTCAGGAACTCTATCAGAAATAATCCCTTGAGTCTACTTGTCTCTTCCACTGTATAACTGCAGGTAGCAGACATAAGCTCAAGGATTTTGAGTTAGGCAATGAGATCAATGGGTTGAATATCATGG
This sequence comes from Madoqua kirkii, assembly GCA_006408675.1. Taxonomy (NCBI): domain Eukaryota; kingdom Metazoa; phylum Chordata; class Mammalia; order Artiodactyla; family Bovidae; genus Madoqua; species Madoqua kirkii. Next base: position 13,133 of record SJYC01086553.1, on the reverse strand, counting down.
AGTAGAAAATATCATAATAATGTGATATTGTGGTCCAAGAAAGAGAGATATGCACCTGAGACTCTAGAGTGGGTGGGAAGGACAGGTCACTTCAAAGAGAAGGAGAGGAACTGAAAATCCAGGTTCCCAAGAATGATGAAAAGAGTATAGATGGAAATGCTGAAGCTACGATTGAGTTTAATGAGAGAAGAGAAGTGGCTAGGAGGAAGTCTGTAAACATCAGTCAGGAGAAGGAGATGATGGTCTGTTTTCAAGAACTGAGCCTCGAAGCTACAGGAGGCTCAGAGGAGGGACAGGACCCTGGTCTAAAGCAGCCTGGCGCAGTGGAGGACAGTCCCGTCTCTCTCTGGTCCTGAGAAGGGGGCAGAAACTTCTCCAAGACAGAGGACTGCTGAGGAGTCAAGTTTTCAGGGGACAGGCCGACCTCAGCCCAAGTGGTGAGGAGGACATATGCCAGGGGTTTGTGTCTCTCGGGTGGTTTCTGTCCCACGGGGAGTGTCAGGATTTGAAAGTGAGAGGACGACAGAGGGTGGAGACACATGTCAGTGACGCAAGTTCAAAGAAGAGGGAAGGAGCAGGGGCAAGAGGAATCGTGAAGCATGATGGACTGGCCCCGGTTCTGCTTTTCCTACGAGTGCAGCCACAGCCGCGAGCATTACTGAGTGGGCGCCATGGAGGGGTATGCAGTTTACATGCGTGATCTCATTGGAACTTCGTAGCAGTTTATGAGCAAGCTTCGTACAAAGCTTTGCTCGTTGTACAAAAGACTCATCTTTTGCAAGACTTGGATCTTCAAGACTTGGACAGGCCATGTATCTTGCCCCCAAACACGCAGCTTTTAAAAGACAGAGCCTAACCACTCTTCTCCATTGTCTAACATTTAGTGGCAGGTGCATTCCTGAAGAAGCTGATCATCATTTGAATTTTTCTTACGCAAGCCACAGTTGTAATGTACTATTTCTGTGCATCCTCTTTATGAATCCTTTGTCAATGCAAAAATGACTTCCCCGAATGGATGCCTCCTCAGTAATTGGTTTGACCAATCCCAGTTTTCTTGAAGCAAGATTATTTTAATGAAATGGTGTAGTTACATAGGATTCTAGATCAGAAATGATCAAAGCATTTTACAGACAAAAAATGGTCTCTCTAATTAAAAAAAAAAATGACCCAGTAAGGTCGTGGCAAAAGCAAGTATTATACCGAGGCATTATGATTCTACTCACTGTAAAGCATTGCAATTCCTTACTCATTAGCAGAGCTTTATTTTCCATGGGATGTATTTCAAATGAGGACGTTCTATAAGTAGAAAACAATACATACGGGTTCATTAGTCTTGCTCTTTTAAAGATAAATGCTGTATGTGGGATAAATGCTGTGAGCAAGAAATTATAAGCAGGTTCCCATATGCTAGATATCTATTTCCACAGCTCCTATCATCGTGGTTTCTGGGCACTTTGACAGATAGAGGAGGCTAATTCAGGCAACGCAGTACATGCAGAACAGTAGGTGAAAATCCTCTTTCTCCTTAGCTCCCTGCTTCAAAAAACAATAATTCATCAGAAAGTCAAAGAAGAAAAGATCTTCTGGAATGGAAGCCTAAGAGAAGAGCCACACAGAACGGGCAAGTCTCGGGCTTTTGGTTTCAAGTAATAACGTTGACTGCATTACCCTTTGATCAAGATGTTTGGGAATCTATACCAAGTAAATAATTCTAAGTGGGGAAATGTTATATGTTAAGCGCCATAGTCTTAGATAAGGAAAATTTCAAAAGTAAACAAGAAACTGAAGTGTTCAAAAGTAGACATCTTCAAGTAATTCATAATGTCTATTTCTCTAAATATTACGTAAGTTTTAAAATCACATTTATAAAAACTGCAAAATTATTTGGGAAAATTCTTATATGGCAAAAGCAGTAATCTGTCCAATGTAATATGTCAACTGTTAAAGAATATGATTACAAGTATTAAAAAGGAGGGGTTTCCTAGGTGGTTCAGTGGTTAAAAAAAAAAAAATCTTCCTGCAAATGCAGGAGATGCAGGTTCAATCTCTGGGTCTGAAAGATCCCCTGGAGAAGGAAATGGCAACCCACTCTGGTACTCTTGCCTAGACAGTTCCACGGACAGAGGAGACTGGCGGGCTATAGTCCATGGGGTCACAAAAGTGCTGGACATAACTTAGCAACTAAACAATGAAAAAGAAAACTGCAAAGCACAGAAGAAAGGCTGGCTTTGAGCATTGAGACAAGAAGCCATTTCTCTTGGTTCTTTTAACTTTTCTGGTTTTTTCAAATTTCTATTAAATAAAATGTCTTATTTTAAAATATAAATGATAATGTCAGGATCTGGGGGTTAAACGGGTGGAATTTCTACCAATGATTATCACATCTTAAAAATTAGTCGATGTGTGTTTCCACTAAGTCTATTATTACTATTGGCTAACTCTGTGGTATTTTTTCCTACCGTCTTTGAGCAAATGCTTTTGATGTTACATACATTAAAGCACAGTAAAGTATGGACAGTTGATGCATTTTGACAAGCACATACACCCATATAACCATACTGCAGTCAAGATATAGAACATTCCCATCACCACTCCAAGAAGCTCCCGCATGCATATTCTCAGAAAAATCCTTTCCTACTGCAGGGGCGACCACTGATCGGTTTTCTGTCACTATGGGTCGGTTCCAGAATCTCCCATGCATGCTCGCATGCTTTTGCTTCTGTCTCTTCTGCCTCTGCATAAGGTTTCAGGGTTAATCCCTCCTGCTGCATGTATCAGCAGTAATTCCCTTTTATTGCTGTGTACACATAAGCCACATGGATGTGTATGCCACGCCTTTTTACCCACTCGCCCTTTGGTGGTCCTTTGAGTTGCTTCAGTTCAGGAAGACTATAGACGTTGGTGTTCAGGTCTTTCTATGAACAGCTTTCATTTCTCTTGGGTAAATTCCTACCAGGAATTCCTGGGCTGTATGGTAAGGGTATGTGTAATTTCATAAACGTTAAACCAATCTTCCACGTGGTTTTACTCATAAATCTTCTAGAAGACGATCGTTTCAATCTTAGAATCTGAAAAAAATATGAGACAGGACACAGCACAAAACATAAAACAGAGTTTCTTATATGAAGGATTCATCGAAATTAAGATTGTCTGCTCTTCTAGGCAGCGCTAAGGAAATGAAAAGGCAGGCAACAGACTGGGAGAAAATATTTACAATGCATATATGTGGAAAGGGACTTGCATCAGAGCGTATAAATAACTCTTACAACTCGATGATAAGAACTCAAACACCCAATGAAAACATGGGCAAGAGATTTGAACAGACATTTCTATAAAGAAGATAAACAGATGGCAAAAAAAAGCACATGAATAAATGTTCAATATCATTAGTCATCAGGGAAATGCAAATTAAAGCCATGATAAGATGCCATTCTCCTTCTACCAGAATGTCTAAAATTACAAAGACCGACACCACCGAATGTTGGTCAGGGTGTGGAGCACCCGGAACTCTCACACACTGTGCTTCCTGCTGGTGCGATTCATCTCGCGTCGGCATCTTAAATAAGTGGCAGATCCATCCCTTGAGTCAGGCCTGAGGTTGAATCAATGTTCATATTTGTTCTCTATCTCATTACGCCCTCAGACTGTGCTAATTTCCATGGTGGGCTTATTGTACACGTGTCACTAAATATCAAATACTCTTTACATCAGAAAAGAAATAATTAACATTGGCCTAATAATTTATTTTAGGATATCACTTCTGAAACACCACCTCTTACATTTAACATCTTATTCAAACTTTGCTCTGCTTGAATACTCATGCGTTGTTTTAGAGATCCCACTGCTTCTCCCTCTTAACATGTAAATCTTGCAGTATCTTTGGTCAAAGTGAAAGTGAATGAATGAAAATCGCTCAGTCGTGTCCTGCTCTTTGCAATCCTGTGGACTGCATAGTCCATGGAATTCTCCAGGCCAGAATACTGGAGTGAGCAACCCTTCCCTTTTCCAGGGGATCTTCCCAACCTAGGAAAGAACCCTGGTCTTCCAAACCCAGGTCTCCCACATTGCAGGTGGATTCTTTACCAGCTGAACCACAGGGGAAGCCCCTTTCATCAAAAGGAATAATAATTCAGGCCAGAAACAATCATCAAATTCTTTAGTTATCTTTAAATTTGTGTGTCAGTTTCAAAAGTCAAATTCCCCTCTAACTCAAGACAAGTTTTATGGGGGCAGGGAAGGTTGGTGTGTTACAGCCCATGGGGTCACAAACAATCAGTACTTAGTGGCTGAAGAACAGCAAGCTTTATGGAGTCAGTCAGAGCATTAACTGTGCTTAAGTATGGAGTTTGAACCGTCAGATTGAGAAAATTCAGTGACAGTTTCATTTACTGTAGACTTTTGATTTCCTATCATCTTCTCAGAATCTATAATACAACAGTTTCATCATCGTTCTGAAGTGGACATAGATCACTCTTGAATTTTACTGATCAGCCTTCTCTGCAAGTCTTAGTTGGTCTTCTTTGTGTTATTCTGGTTTTCCAAACCCCAAATCAGATACCTCAGAGGCAGCTGGAAGGCAAACAATTTGAGATATGTTGTTTCTTTGCCAAAATAATGGAATTTCCACATATTTTGATGATGTGTGGAAATAATAGAACAGATATCTTAAATCCAGTTTTACTCAAGCTATAGCCACATCAAACATTCTCATCACACCAGGGCAGAAATATGTTCTCATGATACCCTACTGAGACTTCCAAGTTTAGATATCACACGTATCTGATGGTTCTATAAGTTTTCTGTGGATCCTGTGGTCCACGACTTGGCCTTTTTCAGTACCACTGTTGATACGTTTTATTCCATTATTCATTTCTTCCAGGTTTCTTGAAAACATTGACATATACAGATTAAATCAGCTGGCACGATTGTGCATGGTACAGCCTGTACCTTCTTGGAGACACACATTTAATGAAATAAGAAAAACTAATAGCGTTCTGCAGAAAAAGAAAAAAGAAATGCGAGATCAAAACTCCAGCTCAACTCTTTAAGCCGTTACGAGTGACCTCTAAACCGCAAACAATGCTGAAGTTCTTGGGAAAACTTTGCTTCCCTGGCACTCACAATGCATATTAACTTGGAAGCAGAACTCTGCCAAACATGTGAACTAGTCACTGTTTATTGATGTGGAAAGAAAATTAGCACATGAGCAAAAGGAGAAACACATCTTTGGTGTCAACCTTTCTGTGAAAGGTTGTGGTGACTCTCTGTGGTGACTACAGCTGCGCTTGCCGGTGTTTGCAGAGGTGTGATGGGCAGAGGGAAACGCACACCTGGAGGGAGTCACGCAGCTGTTTGTGGTTGCACGCTGCAACTATGTCAGGTACAACTGTGCTCACTGTTCACGAGTCCTGATTTACAGAGCTTCTTCAAGTCATTGCCAAAAGAGGAAGGTTTGCAAAGGTCCCCAGTTCTGGCTGCACGTAAACTCACTAGAGTGTTTGCAAAAACAAGCAAACGTCCCTCCAGTGGCTGGCCCCTCCGCCAAGCTCACTCGGTAAGAAGCTCTGAGCATGAGCACTGAAGAACAGTCCGGACTCCCTAGTAACCCTGGTGATGCGCAGGTAGATCTGAAAAGCTCTGCATCAATGAACGCTAGCAACTGCGCCACCCAGTCTCCCAAAATGGCCGGAGTGCCAGCAACAGGACTCAAGGGCCCAGGAGCTGCTCCCATTTCCTCAAAAGGCCCAGGAGAGACACACGGGACTTCCAGCACCCGCGGCAGGGAAGGGTTTTTGCTTGTGTGTTTGTGGGTGTTTTGCCTATAATAATGTTGGCTCAATATTGTGTCATGAAAGACAGGTTAATTTATTTGAGGAATAGAAATTGGGAAAAACTAAAAGAGAATCTCTTGTAGATAGCTGTAGCTTCTGCAAATACAGCATCCATTCTCCTTTTGCAAACAGTGCTCTAGTTTTGAGGGGAAAGGGTCCTCCCCTAGAGTCAGTCTGATTCTAGTTGAGCCCATCACCTGGTCTTAGGATGAGCATATGACACAGACCTGGATAATTCCAGTATCACATTCAGGTCCTTGACAATGACCCCGGTCAGACTGCTACAACAATCAGGTGTCAGCCCTGAGCCTTTCCTAGAAGGATAAGAAGGAGCTACCAGCACCCCTGTGAGTGAAAAGTCGGTGTTAATATGAAGATATTGCTGAAGAAAGCAGAGAATAGCAAGGGAGACAGAACTGGTCTGGTTGACCTAATCGAGTCCCTGAGACACAGATCCAATCAACAAGATCTTGAGTTTGTCAGTTACGTGAGTAAATAAATTTAGTTTTATTAAGTTCATTCATTCATTCTGTAGAAGCCAATATAAAGTTTCAGTTACCAGCAGCCAAACAAGTGTGATGAATGCAAGATCCTTGTCAATGAAATTATCAGAACCACTAAGAAACCTGGAGACGCTTTACCATTTCACTCACAGTTTTATTCATTCATTTTATGAGGCAAACTGAAGTTTTCACTTCCTAGAATCGGACCTCAGGGAAATTTCCAATCAATCACCCAGTCCGTTAACAAGTATTCAGTGAGCTCCCTAGCTGGGCATATCGCTCTCCTAGGCATGATGAGAAAGCTGAAGATCTGGTCCTTGCCTTCAGGAAACTTACAGTCTACTCAGGGCGACAAAGCAAATACATTAGAAATAACTCGGGGAATAAAAGCAAGTAAACGCCAGTGGAGAGAATGAATTAACACGCCTAAGTGCTCTTTGTGAACCAAATGTCACAGGACACGTTGTAAACCCTGCACTTGCTGACTTCAAGGGGCTTGTTGTCAGAACATAAATCGCAGATTCCAAAGATGATCTGAGAGCATGACAAAGCAACACGCCGTGACTCAACAACAGAAACGACCTCAGAACTAAAGACGCAGGCAGCCTGGGAATTGCTTGACCAATTTACTCGGAAAGCTGAGAGGCTTCTCCTGTGACTCCCAAGCGTCACCAACTTCAGTCTCAGAGGCGGATCCCATTAAACGGGGCATCTCCAGGTCTCCCCTGGAGATCCCTTCCATGAGGTCTTCCCACGGCGACGGCGGCTTCTCTGTGGGAACACGCCGCCCTCTGAGGACAGCCCCCTGCCCAGCGCCCGGTTCTCCAGGCCCTCAGGGCCCTCCAGTCCCTGGTCATCCCAAGCCTCTCTCTCTCTCCAGCCCCCGCCCAGTCCCCAGCCCTGCAAGCTGTCTCCAGCTCAGCGGCCAGAGCTGCTCTAGTGCCCCGAGGTCTCGCCCTAAAGGCAGAGGAGGAGGTGATGGGAAGACGCACTCAGGAGCGGAGACCCTGGAGCCCCATCAATACGAGCCTCTCTTTTATTTGTTTGCTTGTTTCCTCTGATTTTCTTCTTCCCTTCAACGTCCAAACCCAAATTCCTCCGGAAACAAACTTCTATTGAGTAAAGAATTGCCTTTGTACTTTATTTATTTTTTGTATAAACTTATGTATTTTAATTGGAGGTTAATTACTTTACAATATTGTTTTGGTTTTGCCATACATCAACATGAATCCGCCACAGGTGTACCTGTGTTCCCTATCCTGAGCCCCACTCCCACCTCCCGCTTTGTACTTTAAAAGGGTGCTGCCACTGCGGCTGCTGGTGTCTGACTCTGTGCGACCCCATAGACAGCAGTCCACCAGGCTCCGCCATCCCTGGGAGTCTCCAGGCAAGAATGCTGGCGGCTCTCCAGCATGTGCGTCCCTGGTCCTCGTGTATGTGCCTACAGGCGCCTGTGTGTGTGTATTAAGGGTTGATATTTCGGTGCTTTGAAAGAGAGGGTAGGCCAGGAGATGGATGAGAAAAATAATCACCAAACAAAGACTCTTGTGTCCTTTATGTACTCCTGTACCGTTTCTTCAGGGGGTGTGGGTGACAGGTTAGATTAGAATTGCAGCTACTCTCATAGCAAGAACACGAAGAATGCCTCGGTAACAATCGGAGAAACCCCGAGAACTGAAGTTCCTCTCGTATCTCTTCTGCTACTGGACTGCCTCAACTTTCCCTCTGAATTCTCACTCACCTTTCCGTTAAGCCGTGGAGAGCATGAAGCAGTGAAAGGGGCAATGACGCGACTTGACAGCTCCGAACTCTCGTTTCTAAATGAAAGGTTGACATTTCACTGAATGATGGAATAATAAAATATTAGCCAGCCTGGCCGCTCCCACACGCGCCGAGCGGCCTCCCACCGCGGTCTCTGGCTGGCCCGCTGTTGGGCCAGCTGTGCTGCTCTCGTCTAACTGTTCTAGAAAGGGGATGCAGCAGCAGAAAATGACAACAAAGGAGTGGCTTCTCAGCCTTTGAGTCCAAACACCTCAGCAACGGAGGAGAGGAGCAGTAAGGAGCTACAGTCTGAAGGCTGAGGATCAAACCTCATGACATGCACGCAGCTTCCCCAAGTCCTTAAGTCTTCCCCGGGGGCTCAGGCAGCAAAGAGTCTGCCTGCGACGCAGGAGACCCAGGTTCAATCCCTGGGTTGGGAAGATCCCCTGGCGAAGGGAATGGCTGCCCACTCCAGTATTCTTCCCTGGAGAACCCCATGGACAGAGGAGCCTGGCGGACTACAGTCCAGGGGGGTCACAAAGAGTCAGACACGACTGAGCAACTAAAATTTTCATATCACTTTCACTTAAGGCCAATTTAGGAAACAAAATTCGCTGAATGTCACAGAAGTAGGAGCAAAGAGAATGCAATGGAGGCAGCAGATGTCCTCCAAGAGGAGGGCCAGCACCCATGCTTCCGGGGTAAGTCCAGAGCAGAGGACAAAGCCCCTGAGAAGTTGGTGAAATCTAGGCCGACACAACCCAAGGAGGCAGCCAGCGCTGAGAGAGAGTGACCGCTGCGTCCACGAGGCCGGTAAAACTTTCCCACTGCAGGGTGGCGGAAGAGAAGGCAGTTGATCGACTTTGGCCAGCTGGGGCTCAGAGACATCAGCAGAACCAGCGGGCCCGTGATCGTGTTCACCAGAAGAAGGGAGGTCTCCATGGTGACGCAACTGAACCGACCCGAGCTCCAGATAAGACAGGCAGTGTCACCCCTGTGGACAGAGATCACCACGGCTGGGATGAGGCGATGGAGGGCCTCAAAAGCGCCTACCTGGGCAGATGACGTGAGGACCAGATCTTGCCTGCCCCATCCCTGCCATGCACAGTCACCTGTAATGCAAGATCCTTAACATTCAATAATTTATCAAGGCAGGCGCGATTTATCTGGTAAACTCTTTAAAACACTGACATATTTAAGCAATCAAAACCTATTATCCAGCTGAATCATAATCTTCAGGTAACTGTTTCTAATGTGAAAACTTCCCTTTCATATGGGTGATCACAAAATTCTGTGAGTGATCTCCGAAAACGAAGCTGATCAAAATTTTGCAACTGACAAGTATGATCAAGAGTCACTGCATAACCTTAGGCAATAAAAGCTGAACCAGTCACACTTCACTCCCTTGAAAGCAGACATGACTGAAATATTTGCAAGCCAACAGGCACCAAAGGCATAGCTTCAAATCAGGCTCAATAAAAGCACCACTTGCCTTGTTCCCAGAGCGGTGAGTGGGTGGCTTAGGACCGGAGCAGAGTAAACCTCTGAGCTTTTATGCTGGGAGTAAATGAAAAAGTATTTAGAAAGTCACTCATCTGATGCTCCACACTCTTGTACCATTGACGTCGTATTATAATATGCTGCTTTCAAATGCCTTGCACATTTCCAAGGTCTGTGCTTTGTGCTGTCAACAAAAGCTGTTAAGGACAGAGATTGAATCAAACCCAATGGATGCCTCTATTTTCGCTCTTTCTCCTGTATTTGACATTGTTGTCCATTGACTCATTAAAACTCTCTTTGCACTTTGCTCCTTGACTTGAAGTATTGAACACTCAGTAAATAATTACTGACCGCCACGGCAGGTACCATCCTCTATCCTAGAATACTTACATGAACAAAACAGGACAAGGTTCTAGCTCGCACACTGTCAACATTCCATTTCAGAGGACAAAAACGACTAGAAGAAAGAAACACATGAATGACGGAACTTCAGCTTGCAATGTGCACAAGCTTATTTAGGATTATCAGGAAAGACTTCTCTGAAGAGGTGACTTATGAACAGAGACAGTGATTTGAATGAATCAGACTTTCAAATATCTGAGAGGAGAGTGAACAGCACGTGCAAAGGCTTGGAGACAAAATGAACCAAGCCTCATAGTAAGAAGATCGCGTGTCTTAGGCTGAGGCCGCTCGAGGGAGCGTGCTGAAAGTGCCTGGAGCGGCAGCTATGTTGTGCCCTGGGGGCCGTGTCCCCGTTTCCCTTCTGCTTCTGATCATTCCATCCGAGTCTCCCTCATAAGCTCTTCCTGTTCTCCTAGGCTCGCAAGGAGTGAGATTCCCCAGATCTCAGTTGGGCCTCGATTCTTTCTCCTCTATGCTTTGCCCAGGTTATCCCCACCGTTTGATGAAAACTTGAAAATCGCTATTTCCAGTCGCAGAATATCTTCACTCTGACCCTTACTGGTGGCCATAGACACATCAGTGTCCACAGGGAGGGTTGCCTGAGCAGTTTATCTTTCTATCCTATAGTCGGGTGAGTGGGGGGAGCAAAGCTGGCGTGTGTGGTAGTCACGTCTAGGGTCGACACATACGGGTTGTGGGCTGCACGTCATCACAGGCTCGGGACGGCATCAGCACACGGAAGCCAGTCGTGGCAAGAGGCATCTCCAGCGCTCCTCCCGGCTCAGGGTGTCCCCTGCCCTTCTCTCCTCTAACCTGCTTGAAAGTCAAGCTCCCACGGACAGAGGCGTTTATCCCTGTAAGATGTCTTGTGGGCTACTGGAGGTCCTTATTCACTGGTTGGGTTTCCCAGGTGATACTAGTCGTGAAGAGCCTGCCTACCAACGCAGGAGACATAGGAGACACAGGTTCAAGCCCTAGGTCTGGAAGATCCCCTGGAGGAGGGCATGGCACCCCGCTCCAGCATTCTTGCCTGGAGACTCCCATGGACAGAGGAGCCCGGTGAGCCACACTCTATAGGGTCTCAAAGAGTGGGACACAGCTGTGACCTGGGACGCACACTCGCACTGGGTAGAGTCATACGTCTTTATAACCCAGCTCTAGGCTGCTCTAGACAGATGGAACGCTTTTATACTGGAATATTTCTGGAATGCTCATCTGGCCTCTAATAATGATAAATTATTCAAAAAGCGATTGCTGGTAATTTTCGCTTGTTACCTGGAAGCCAGTAGAGGAAGCCCTGCCTCCTGTCTGTGAGGCCTAGAGCCCTTGACCTTGCCCAGTGCTCTGCCCCCAGCCAGAGCACCTCCCTGAGCTTCAGTACATCAGCATTCACTTCCTTCTTGGTTTCTCCATTTTTTTTTGCTTTTATTTTTTATTTTATTTTTTTAGTTTTTGTTTATTCTACTTTACAATACTGTATTGGTTTTGCCATAATTTGACATGAATCAGCCACATGTGTACATGTGCTCCCAATCCTGAAACCCCCTCCCACCTCCCACTCCATACATCTCTCTGGATCATCCCGTGCACCAGCCCCAAGCATCCTGTATCCTGTATCAAACATAAACTGGCGCTTCATTTCTTATATGATAGTACACATGTTTCAATGCCATTCTCCCAAATCATCCCACCCCCTCCCTCTCCCTCAGAGGCCAAAAGTCCGCTCTATACCTCTGTGTCTCTTTTGTTGTCCTCATTACTATCTTTCTAAATTCCATATATATGTGTCAGTATACTGTATTGGTGTTTTTCTTTCTGGCTTACTTCACTCTGTGTAATCGGCTCCAGTTTCATCCGTCTCATTAGAACTGAGTCCAATTTATTCTTTTTATTTTTTTTAATTTAAAAAATTATTTTTTGTTTGTTTGCTGTTATTGAAGCATCGTTGATTTGCAGTGTTTCAGATGTACAGCAAAGTGACTCATACACACGCACACGCATATATACACATCGATATTCTTTTCCAGGTTCTTTCTCATTATAGGTTATTACCAGAATTTTGTTTTTCATAATTTCTATTGGAGTAGAGTTGATTTACAATGTTGTGTTAGTTTCAGGGATACAGCAAAGCAAATCCGTTATACACATACGTCTATCCATTCTTTTCCAGATTCTTTCCCACACAGGTCATTACAGAGTATTGAGTAGAGTTCTCTGTGCTATACAGTAGGTCCTGGTTCTTTATTTATTTTTTATATAGTAGTGTGTGTCCACTTTGACACACCTGGGAAACATAAACAGTAGAGGCTAAACTGAACTCTCCTCTCTCCTCCGCAGGCCTAACCCCATACTCCTCCAGGATTTCTAGATTATCCTAACGTGATTGATTATTAGTAGTATACTTTCAGTCACCCATGCCCAAATCTAGGAGTCAATTTAGACCTTTCTCTAGTGGAGGTGATGGAATTCCAGCTGAACTGTTTCAAATCCTAAAAGATGATGCTATGAAAGTGCTGAACTCAATATGTGGCCACAGGACTGGAAAAGGTCAGTTTTCATTCAAATCCCAAAAAGGGCAATGCCAATTGCATTCATCTCACACCCTAGTAAAATAATGCTCAAAATTCTCCAAGCCAGGCTTCAGCAATACGTGAACTGTGAACTCCCTGATGTTCAAGCTGGTTTTAGAAAAGGCAGAGGAACCAGAGATCAAATTGCCAACATCTGCTGGATCATGGAAAAAGCAAGAGAGTTCCAGAAAAACATCTATTTCTGCTTTATTGACTATGCCAAAGCCTTTGACTGTGTGGGTCACAATAAACTGTGGAAAATTCTGAAAGAGATGGGAATACCAGACCACCTGACCTGCCTCTTGAGAAACCTATATGCAGGTCAGGAAGCAACAGTTAGAACTGGACATGGAACAACAGACTCATTCCAAATAAGAAAAGGAATACGTCAAGGCTGTATTCTGTCACCCTGCTTATTTAACTTCTATGCAGAGTACATCATGAGAAACGCTGGACTGGAAGAAACACAAGCTGGAATCAAGATTGCCGGGAGAAATATCAATAACCTCAGATATGCAGATGACACCACCCTTATGGCAGAAAGTGAAGAGGAACTAAAAAGCCTC
>SJYC01086552.1:0-17841 GCA_006408675.1 Madoqua kirkii | reverse complement strand
CAGGAGACACAGGTTCGATCCCTGGGTTGGGAATGTCCCCTCGAAAAAGAAATGACTACTAGAACAGGACATGGAACAACAGACTGGTTCCAAATAGAAAAAGGAGTATGTCAAGGCTGTATATTGTCACCCTGCTTATTTAACTTCTATGCAGAGTACATCATGAGAAACGCTGGACTGGAAGAAACACAAGCTGGAATCAAGATTGCCGGGAGAAATATCAATAACCTCAGATATGCAGATGACACCACCCTTATGGCAGAAAGTGAAGAGGAACTAAAAAGCCTCTTGATGAATGTGAAAGAGGAGAGTGAAAAAGTTGGCTTAAAGCTCAACATTCAGAAGACAGAGATCATGGCATCCGGTCCCATCACTTCATGGGAAATAGATGGAGAAACAGTGGAAACAGTGTCAGATTTATTTTTGGGGGCTCCAGAATCACTGCAGATGCTGACTGCAGCCATGAAATTAAAAGACGCTTACTCCTTGGAAGAAAAGTTATGACCAACCTAGATAGCATATTGAAAAGCAGAGACATTACTTTGCCAACAAAGGTCCATCTAGTCAAGGCTATGGCTTTTCCATTGGTCCTGTGTGGATGTGAGAGTTGAACTGTGAAGAAAGCAGAGTGCTGGAGAAGACTCTTGAGAGTCCCTTGGACTGCAAGGAGATCCAACCAACCCATTCTAAAGGAAATCAGTCCTGGGTGTTCTTTGGAAGGACTGATGCTAAAGCTGAAACTCCAGTACGTTGGCCACCTCATGCGAAGAGTTGACTCATTGGAAAAGACTCTGATGCTGGGAGGGATTGGGGGGAGGAGTAGAAGGGGACGACCAAGGATGAGATGGCTGGATGGCATCACCGACTTGATGGTGAACTCCGGGAGTTGGTGATGGACAGGGAGGCCTGGCGTTGTGTGATTCATGGGGTTGCAAAGAGTTGGCCACAACTAAGCGACTGAACTGAATGCTAAGTTGCTTCAGTCGTGTCCAACTCTTTGCAACCCCGTGGACTGTAGCCTGCCAGGCTACTCTGTCCATGGGGTTTCCTGGGCAAGAATGTGGAGTGGGTTGCCATGCTTCCTCTAAGGGATCTTCGTGACCTAAGGATCAAACCTAGGTCTCCTTCATCTCGTGCATTGGCAGGCAGATTCTTTACCACTGGTGCCACCTGGGAATGGGTAATCCTTACCTATATCAGCTTATGCATATGGAGTTGCAAAATGGTAAATTTTTAAGTCTGTCATTTCTTCCACATTTATTGGTGGGAATTTATAGCTGTTGCAGTCTTGACCTCTGGTAAAAACTAAAGTTTGAGTCATAGCTACTATATCAGTGTAGATAGGTTGACCTTAACCGCTGCCTCCTACCAGCCAGTTTAGATTTATGTTGTAATACTTAATTAGTATTTCTTATGGAATAGGTCACTAGTGTCCACTTTAGGTTCTAGATTTACTGAAGAAAGTGTTTTTAATTATAATTCTGCATATTATAACTATAGCTACTTAGAGATGTTTTAGTGCATCTCCTCTCACCCATGTCTTGGTATTTTATTTTGACAGTTCTCTTAATTATGGGTACTAGATTGAGTACCCATAATTAAGAGTTATAAAATATGTTCATGAACTAAGGCGAACCTTACCAAGGAGAAGTATGTGAACTAAGAGAGTGGAATAGACTTTTAAATAACTACACTAAATTGAACAGTTGTCTGTAAATAGAAACAATTCAGTTAAAGCAAAATTAGTCACTGTTTAATTAGAAAGGAAAAACAAATGATGATAAAATAGTTACTGCTTTGTAAAGCATTCACTTGAATTACACATTGAAGTTTAAACTCAAGTCTTCTTTTACCATTCCATGGAGTATGTTTCTAGATTACTTTCCTTTAAAGCTAGTTGGTATTCATTGAAGGAATTCAAACAAAAAATACTATATTAGCCTAGCTAGTTCAGATTGAAGTAGTTTTATATATTTGCAGAATAAGAAATTTACTGTGTTTTATGGGAAAGTTATAAATTACAAAATGAAGTGAATTGCAGTCTTAAAATGCTCTATTTATCTGAAATGGGCAAGGTTTGGAAATTTAAACCCAGAATGAAGAACGATTATTATTCTTTTTTAAAACTTACAAATCACTCATATGAAAAAAGCCTAGAGACCAGTGATGTTGAAGGAGAACTTTGGAACCTACCAGACTTTTTAAAAAAGGAAGTTTATTTATTTATTTGGCTATGCCAGGTCTTAGATGTGGCATGTGGGATCTTTTTGGTTGCAGCATGTGAACTCTTAGTTGTGGGTTCTAATTCCCTGACCAGGAATCGAATCTGGACCTCCTGCATTGGGAGCCTGGATTCTTAACCAGTGGACCACCAGGAAAGTCCTCACTTGTCATATTTTAAAATTAGAACACCTAGCATAATGCCTGTCCCACTGGTGCTCAATAAGCATTTGTGGCTTTCATGAATTATGACGGTTACATTTTTGTTTAAAGATAATTGGTAATGTCTTAACATGTGACAGTAATAGCATTTCTTCTTTGTGTTTTAGAGTATCCCCATAAATATGGTCCACAGGGGGGTTGTGCAGACCATTCAGTGTTTGAAAGGATGAGGAAGTACCAGATGACTGGTGTAGAAGAAGTAACACAGGTAAGATTTTAATACAAGTTTGTGTTTAAGAAATGAAAGTGTAGTTGTGCATGTGTTTCTGCATTTAAGATGTATGTTCTAGGATTTCTAAAATATTTATACTGTTGTCAGGAAATATTTATATTTCTTAATGCTCAAAGAGGCCAAATAACTTGCTTATAATAAAAAATGTGATGCTGAGATTTGAATACAGTCTGCATGACCCCCAAGTCATAACATGTCCAAAATATTCTCTTACATAATTTATCATAAAATTAAAAGTACTCAATCTAAACATGTGTTTTGTGTACATGTCAGTTTTGTATTAGTATGAAAATTAGAGTGACCAGCTTCCCCAGGTTTGCCTGGGACATCTTCATTTTACCATTGAAAATCATGTATCTAAGCAAACTCAGATGCTTAGTTACCCTAATAAAAATCACAGTGCTTTTAACATTTTAATTGTAAGTTTTTCTGCTATTGACTGTTGACCTTTGATTCTTTTTTGATTTTATTTTATTCATAGGTGATAGTTTTATAGTTATTTAAAACACAAGTTTAAACTTTTTAAAGTTTTGTTTTTATAGTAAAAACATTTATCATGTATTTTGAACATCCTTTCTAAAAGTAGTAGGGTAGATTAACATTTCTTGAGTCACAAATGCAAATTTGTATGTTTCTTAATCTGCAACATGGCATAAAATTATACCATTTCAAGTGGGTCTTTTAAGTCTAAGTGAGATTTTATTCTTATATTCACTGAAGAATTTTCTGTTGATCTCCCATATATTAGAATATCTGTGGCAGGTTCTGGAAATATGTGGAAATTAAGATGAAGGCTTATCCTCACAAAGTTTATGGTTTAATTGGAGACACAGAAAAATTGAAGGTAGTAAGAAAGAGAGAATTAAGAGTTAATGCTAGTGTGTGGTATTCTATCCACAAAAAGACTAGTTAACTTAGCCTTGAAAGTGTTTGAGGACAATAACCAGAAACTAAAAGAATAAGGAGAAGTTAGATTGACCATGAAGAGATGGAAAGAGAAGGAACAGTGTATACAAGGCCAGAGAGATAGCAGTACCAGTAAAGAATTCTTAGCTTCAGGCTAGGGGTGAAAAACTAGAGACTGGGAGATTAATTAAAAGTTGTTGCAATTATTCAGTTGAGAAATGATAGTCACTTGTATTGAGGTGTTGGCAATGTGGATAGAAAGGCTGAAACCGTAGATGACTAGGTATAATAGAGTTTATCAGTGGCTAGATATAACATTGATATACAAAAGAAGGTTATATTTTTTTATATTAGCAGTAGACCACCAAAAATGTAATGCAGGAGTGGACATCATTAAAAATAGTATCAAGAATATAATCTATCAAAGAGTAAATGTAACAAAGAAAGACCTATATAAGGAAAATTATAAAACTTTATAAGAAATGTTACAGGTGACTGATTTTATGGAGAGATACACTCGATCAGTTCCATTAATGGAACTGATAACTAATAGAAAAACATTAATTTTCCTCATATTGCTTTATTGATTCAGTCCAATTCTGTGTAAATTACAACATGATTATTTATAGCACTTGATGGATCTAAAATGTTTCAAGAAAAAGTGAAGGCTGAGAAGAAGTAAGGCCCATCTAAACATGGTGAACAAGAAAAAGATTTACCCTGGAAGATATTAAGACTTACTAAAGTAACTGAGAGAGTACTTTTAGCATAGAGACGAACAGATTGACCAGAGGGATAAAATTAATTGCCCAGAAACAGATCCATACAGATATGAAACTTTGTTATGTGGTAGATACAAAATCTCAACGGGAAAATAGAGACTGTTGAATAAATGAAGCCAAAAAAAAATGTTTTTATCCATTTGGAGAAAAAATGAAGTTGTATATTTATCTTATATTTTATCATTTTCAAATATTGGCCAATGGCCAATGCAGGATTGTCATCCCTGAGAAAGGAGAAATGAATATCTCTGATTTCTATGACTTTTTGACTGGAGGTAAATTTTCAGGAATGGCACAATGAAGGGCACTTCAAGAAGAGTATGAAATGCATAGCACTCTTGCAGAGTTGAAGAGATAGGTTAAGATTCAAAAGGCTGAGGTATCTGGATTTATGGACATAGTACCTGGGAGGAGGAGGGAGCTAAGCTGATAAAAAGCTCTAGATATCTGCAGAGTGGTCACCTTGAATCTTAGCTGGATTCCAGCCTATGCACATACAGGGTGAGATTCTATGAGAAAACTACCCAAGAAAGAAAAACTACTGAGAAATCTATGAACTAAACACCTATCAAAAATTGTACTTGGTAAAGGTCCCGGCCCATGCTTGGAATAGCTAATCTCACCCTAGTCTAAAGGGCTACCCAGACTTGTCCTGAAAAACCAAGCTTCAGAAAGATCAAAGTGCTTTTCAAGTAAATTAGCCACCTATCTTCTCACTGGAGAAGGGAATGACAAACCACTTCAGTATTCTTCCCTTGAGAACGCCATGAATGGTATGAAAAGGCAAAAAGATAGGACACTGAAAGATGAACTCCCCAGGTTGGTAGGTGCCCAGTATGTTACTGGAGATCAGTGGAGAAACAACTCCAGGAAAAATGAAGACACAGAGTCAAAGCAAAAGCAACACTCAGTTGTGGATGTGACTGGTAATAGAAGCAAAGTCCGGTGCTATAAAGAGCAATATTGCATAGGAACCTGGAATGTTATGTCCATGAATCAAAGCAAATTCAAAGTAGTCAAACAGGAGATGGCAAGAGTGAACATTGACATTTTAGGAATCAGCGAAATCTGATGGACTGGAATGGGTGAATTTAACTCAGATGACCATTATATCTACTACTGTGGGCAAGAATCCCTTCAAAGAAATGGAGAAGCCATCATAGTCAACAAAAGAGTTTGAAATGCAGTACTTGGATGCAGTCTTAAAAATGACAGAATGATCTCTGTTCATTTATGGACTGGAATGGGTGAATTTAACTCAGATGACCATTATATCTACTACTGTGGGCAAGAATCCCTTCAAAGAAATGGAGAAGCCATCATAGTCAACAAAAGAGTTTGAAATGCAGTACTTGGATGCAGTCTTAAAAATGACAGAATGATCTCTGTTCATTGCCAAGGCAAACCATTCAATATCACGGTAATCCAAGTCTATGCCTTGACCAGTAATGCTGAAGAAGCTGAAGTTGAACGGTTCTATGAAGACCTACAAGATCTTCTAGAACTAACAGCCAAAAAAGATGTCCTTTTCACTATAGGGGACTGGAATGCAAAAGTAGGAAGTCAAGAAACATGTGGAGTAACAGGCAAATTTGGCCTTGGAGTACAGAATGAAGTACAAGGCAAAGGCTAATAGAGCTTTGCCAAGATAATGCACTGGTCATAGCAAACACCCTCTTCCAACAACACAAGAGAAGATTCTACACATGGACATCACCAGATGGTCAATACCAAAATCAGATTGATTGTATTCTTTGCAGCCAAAGATGGAGAAGCTCTATACAGTCAGCAAAAACAAGACCGGGAGCTGACTGTGGCTCAGATCATGAACTCCTTATTACCAAATTCAGACTTAAGTTGAAGAAAGTAGGGAAAACCACTAGACCATTCAGGTATGACATAAATAAAATCCCTTTCGATTATTCAGTAGAAGTGAGAAATAGATTCAAGGGGTTAGATCTAATAGACAGAGTGGATAGATCTGATAGACTGCTTAGATCTGATAGATAGAAGAACTATGGACAGAGGTTCGTGACATTATACAGGAGACAAGAGAGCAAGACCATCCCCAAGAAAAAGACATGCAAAGAAGCAAAATGGCTGTTTGAGGAGGCCTTACAAATAGCTGTGAAAACATGAGAAGGGAAAAGCAAAGGAGAAAAGGAAAGATATACCCATCTGAATGCAGACTTCCAAAGAATAGCAAGGAGAGATAAGAAAACCTTCTGCAGTGATCAGTGCAAAGAAATAGAGGAAAGCAGATATTAAGAGGTGGCAAGAATACACAGAACAACTGTACAAAAAAGATCTCCACAACCCAGATAATCACGGTGTGATCATTCACCTAGAGCCAGACATCCTGGAATGTGAAGTCAAGTGGGCCTTAGAAAGCATCACTATGAACAAAGCTAGTGGAGGTGACAGTATTCCAGTTGAGCTATTTCAACTCCTGAAAGATGATGCTGTGAAAGTGCTGCACTCAATATGCCAGCAAATTTGGAAAACTCAGCAGTGACCACAGGACTGGAAAAGGTCAGTTTTCATTCCAATCCCGAAGAAAGGCAATGCCACAGAATGCAAAAACTACCGAGCAGTTGCACTCATCTCACATGCTAGTAAAGTAAGCTCAAAATTCTCCAAGCCAGGCTTCAGCAATACGTGAACCATGAACTTCCAGATGTTTAAGCTGGTTTTAGAAAAGGCAGAGGAACCAGAGATCAAATTGCCAACATCTACTGGATCATCAAAAAAGCAAGAGAGTTCCAAAAAAACATCTATTTCTGCTTTATTGACTATGCCAAATTCTTTGACTGTGTGGATCATCACAAACTGGAAAATTCTTCAAGAGATGGGAGTACCAGACCACCTGACCTGCCTCTTGAGAAATCTGTATGCAGGTCAGGAAGCAACAGTTAGACCTGGACATGGGACAACAAACTGGTTGCAAATCCTCCCTTCTTATTTAACTTCTATGCAGAGTACATCATGAGAAATGCTGGACTGGAAGAAGCACAAGCTGGAGTCAAGACTGACAGGAGAAATATCAATAACCTCAGATATGCAGATGACAGCACCCTTACGGCAGAAAGTGAAGAAGAACTAAAGAGCCTCTTGATGAAAGTTTCTAAAAGAGGAGAGGGAAAAAGTTGGCTTTTTAAAGCTCAACATTCAAAAAACGGCATCCAGTCCTATTGGAGACAATGAGAGACTTCATTTTGGGGGCTCCAAAATCACTGCAGATGATGATTGCAGCCATGAAATTAAAAGATGCTTGCTCCTTGGAAGCAAAGCTGTGACTACCCTAAAACAACATATTAAAAAGCAGAGACATTACTTTGCCAACAGAGGTCTGTGTAGCCAAAAGTATGGTTTTTCCTGTAGTTATATATGGATGTGAGAGTTGGACTATAAAGAAAGCTGAGTGCCAAAGAATTGATGCTTTTGAACTGTGGTGTTGAAGAGAACTCTTGAGGGTCCCTTGGATTACAAGGAAATCTAACCAGTCAATTGTAAAGGAAATCAGTCCTGAAAGTTCACTGGAAGGACTGATGCTGAAGCTGAAACTCCAATACTTTGGGCATCTGATGCGAAGATTTATTTCACTGGAGATAACCCTGATGCTGGGAATGACTGAAGGTGGAAGGAGAAGGGGATGACAGAGGATGAGATGGTTGGATTGCACCACAGACTCAATGGACATGAGTTTGAGTAAACTCCGGGAGTTGGTGATGGACAGGGAGGCCTGGTGTACTGCAGTCCATGGTGTCGCAAAGCGTCGGACACAACTGAGAGACTGAACTGAATTGAACTGATTAGGATGCTCAATAGTGCTTGTTAAGAAAGGACACTGAATGTAGATACTCAGTGATGTAACATTTAGAATGTAAGATGTTCAGAAAACATTACTGGATGACAGGAAGCTCAAGAACTTGAAATATGTGATCCATGATCAGGACAAAAAAAAAAACCCAGATAGAAACACACTAGAAATTACAGGTATTAGCATAAAAGGACTTTAAAATAACTATTACTAATAAGCTCAAAAATCACTGAAAACAAAGAGAAGAGAATAGTGATTATAATGAAAGAATCAGAGAGGAAATGTAAAGGACCTAGAACAGCGAAAAGAATTTTCAACAAAGAACAAAAGCCAGAGGACTTATACTACCTGAATTTGAGACTTAACTATAAAGCTGCAGTCATCAAGATGGTATTATCCTGACCTCAGGATAGATTTATTACAGGTTATGGAATGGAATAGAGAGTCCATTTCCAAGTGGTCTGTTAAATTTCAGAAAAGTCCCAAAGTAATTTAAAGGACAGAAGAGTGGTCTGACAAATGAAAGGAACAGTGAAAGTCACTCAGTTGTGTGTGACTCTTTGCAACCCCATGGACTATACAGTCTGTGAAATTCTCCAGGCAAGAATACTGGAGTGGGTAGCCTTTCCCTTCTCCAGCAGATCTTCCTGGTCCAGGAATCAAATCAGCGTCCTCTGCATTGCAGGAGGATTCTTTACCGGTTGAGCTCTCAGGGAAGGTCTGTAAAGCAAAAGAGCCTCCACTTATACTGTTATGTGCTGTGTACTCAGGTGCTTTAGTTGCTTCTGACTCTTTGCGACCCCGTGGACTGTAGGACACCAGGCTCCTCTGTCCATGGGATTCTTCAGGCAAGAGTACTGAAGTTGGTTACCAGTCCCTCCTTCAGGGGATCTTACCAACCTGGGGACTGGACTCTCATCTGCCTGCGTCTCCTGCATTGCAGGTGGATTCTTTACCCACTGAGCCACCTGGGAAGCCTCTTTATACCTTTATACCTTATACAAAATTGATAATAAATCTGCATAAAGGTAAAACATGAATTTCTAGATTGAAGCGTAGAAATTTTTGTGACTTTGAAATAGAAAACAGTTTCTTCAGACACAAAAATAGCCTGCCCCTGTCCGTCCCATCCAAAATTACAAGTTTGACTCTGTTAAATTAAGAACTTCTCATTAGATATAGTTAAGAAAATGTAAAAAAGAAGCCGCAGACTGTGAGCAAAATGTCAACAGTACGTATAAATAACAGAAGACCTCTCCAAAATATAATAAGAACTCTTGAAGTAAAAGTGAAAGTCATGTCCGATTGTTTACAATCACATGGACTATACGGTCCATGGAATTCTCCAGGCCAGAATACTGGAGTGGGTTCTTTCCCTTCTCCAGGGGATCTTCCCAACCCAGGGATCGAGCCCAGGTCTTTTGCACTGCAGGCAGATTGTTTACCATCTGAGTCTCAGGGGAAGCCCAAGAACTCAATTAAAAAGAAATACATAAACCTCAATTAAAAAATGGGCAAAAGCATTTGAAAAGACACTTGACAAAAGAAGATATTAAAATATATTTTGTATTTTGAGATAGAGAAACTCTTTAATAAGGCATGAAATCGTTGACTACTAAAAAATTGATATATTTCACTATATGAAAATTAAGAGTGACGGACACCTTACAGTGAAGACAGTTATGAACTCTGAGACTATGTGAACAATACATGACATTGACAAAGAATTGTTTCCAAAAATAGAGAAGCAGTCCTCCTGCTTAGAACAGCTAATAAACCAACCTGACCTCAAAATATGAATATTAAAAAAATGTTTTTACATTTATTTATATTTGTATCTGCATATGTGTGTGTCTGTTTCAAGGCATTGGAGGAATAACAGGGCTCTGAAGAAGTGTGGGGACAGATCTTTGGGGAGAAAAAGGGCACTTAGGAACGTGACCTGAACTTTGGGCTACCTTTCTCTAGCTGTATCTTCCGGTTCCTGAGTAGGAGTCTCCAGGTTCTTGAGGCTAAAGGTAAAATACTGTCTAGGGACTTTATGTTGGGATCGTGAATGAAGGAAGGGCTGCTCTCTAGAAGTGAGAGTGAATCACAAAGTATTCTACCTCCCCTCACAGGGGTTAGAGTTTCTCACCACATCTTCTTAATCTCTGACTGAATTAAGGTAATGGAGGATTACTAGCGCACCGAGCCTCATTGCTTGCCAGAAGTGAAAATATTAATAGATCTTGAGAAAGATATCATTACTTGGAGCCTCAGCCTCAGATTATGTCTATGATTTTCCATGTACATTGTCCAGCCCTGAGTTCAAAATAGTCAGCATATTAACAAATGAGACAACATGGTAGAAGAGAGGGAAAAAATTATTTACCAAACGTTAGTTATTCAGGATTAAATGACAGGGTCTCTGTTGGTGGTCTAGTGGTTAAGACACTACAGGGAGGATGGTTTTGATCTCTGGTCAGAGATCCCACATGCCTCATGGTATGGCATGACCAAAAAATAAGAAATAGAAATTTAAAAAGAAAGATAAACGACAGGTGTACACCCTCAAAAAGGTATAGCTGAGGTGTCAGACATGTTAACAACCTAAAGGTATCTGAATAATGAAATGATCAGGTATAGATACAGACTTTATAATATGTTCAAGTACATAAAGACAAAATTAAAAATTTCAGCAGAAAATTGGAAGTGAACAGAAGAACCTAATGGAAATTCTAGAACTGAAAAATCATGGAAAATCATAGACATAATCTGAGGCTGAGGCTCCAAGTAATGATAATAACAGAAACTAAGAATTTGATGAACTTAGACCTGGATAGTATGTCATAAGAAAAAAGAGTAAACCTCTTAGAAACAAATGGGTAGAAAATACAGAAATGGGTTTAAGAGACATGGTGATACATTAGAAAGTTCTGAAGTATGTATAATTGATATCTCAGAAGGAGAAAAAATGAGAGGAAATAGAGACCTAGTGGCTGACAGTTTTCCACATAGGACAGAGAAAATCAAACAACAAATTTAGTAAGCTCTGTTATTAGTACAGGAAAAATCTTTCACGAAGAAAATAATACTTTACACAGTATTAGAAAAGTCTGAAGACCAAAAGATAACACTCTTAAAACAACCAGTAAAAAGTCCAGTCACCTTCAAAGAAGGAGCAGTAAAAATGACAGCTCATTTCTCATTGGAAACAGTTGAAACCAGAAGACAATGGAATGTGCTGAAACAGTAACTGCCATCCTAGAATGATGTACTGAGTGAAAATAGATAAAAGTACAATGAAGACAGTAACTAAGAGAACAAACATGGAGTTGTCAAGGGAGAAGGAAATTATAAAAATGTGAGTGTAAATTTGGAATTGTAGCTTAAAATTTAAGTTGAACTCTATTACTGTCATTACAGTTCACTTAACATGGTGCTTTTAGATGTCAGCAAATATTTAAATCTTTAGATTCAATAGCAGTGTTATGTCTTTAAACAAATACTTATTGAGTGTCTACCATTTGCGTGTGAAGTGTGTATTGCCAGCTAGCAGTATAGTAAGAAGCAAACACAGAGATAGTTTCTTCTTTCCAGAACTCATGTTCTAGTGGTTGAAGTAATGGTGGTGGACTGGGCACAGAAAATAAATAACCATGTGATTGACTGTGACGGACATAGGTCCATGGTTCTATGAGGGGTAAAATGGGTGATTTAACCTTTGCTAAGTCTGAAGAAAGAGGTTGACTAGATCACGGGAGACAGTATCACCATGTGCAAAATACTGTGAAGGGATACAGATAATGTGTTGCAGGACTGGAAAGAAGTTCTGTTTAGCTGTAGCAGAGAGAGCTAGAGTTGGGTAGTGTTGTAAGATCTGTCTGTGAAGTAGTGTGAAATGAGACAAAACTGAACAGGAAAACAGTCTGTAGTGTTGACTAGGTGGTACATATAAAGGGTTTATGATTTTATTCTTAGAGTGATAGGAAGTCATTGAAATCAGATGCACATGGGTAATATTTTCAAAATCGTATTTTGAAAAGATTGCAGTTTGAAGGTCAGATTGAAGATCAGCCATGGACAGAGACAGATTCCCATCACTCTGTGCAGTACTCTAGGTAGTAAGTGATGGTGGCTTGGGCTAATGTGATGGACCAGAGGTAATGGGGGCAGATTGCCCTAAGTACTTATATGCTAAATTTGACACAGCCGGGTGATAGATTGATAGAGGAAGATGCCAAAGTATTATAGACTGCTGTAAGACTTGCTTTATGTGTATGTATATATATTATACACACACACACACACACACACACACACACACACGATTACATATTAAATGGTATGTTTTGAAAATGTTTCAAAGTTAAAGAATTGTTTGAATAAATAAATCATCTATACAGTAGAATGTTACGAGACTGAAAGTGGTGTTTAGAAATTTTTAACCGTGTGAGGAAATAATAAATAATAAAGTAGAAAATGAAATTGTTTAAAATATATATCATTGATTATATAAATTATGATAGTGAAACATGCTGATGATCAGAAATAACTCTTTTGACATATAGACACCTCAAGAAGAACATGCTGTTAATGGTCCAGAACTCCTGAGGAAAAAACGTACAACTGTAGCTGAAAAAAATACTTGTCAGCTTTATATTCAGACTGATCACCTGTTCTTTAAATATTATGGAACACGAGAAGCTGTGATTGCCCAGGTATCTATAATTTTGCTACTGGTTTAGTTTTGATATTCTCATATTGTTTCATTATACCTGTATTTTCCTCTAAAAGTTAAAGTTAGTGTATGTATCATTTTGGAGAAGTAAAAGAGTATGTATTTTCAGTTGTGATGTGATAAAATATGTAAGATAAGAACACAAATATCTGAAAGACCAGTTAGGATATTTTAGTGTCATTCAAAAGAGAAATTTAAGAAAATGATTCCATGAAAAAGATGCTGGCACTGGAGCTTAGCTTTGAAAAGAGGGTTAGATTATCATTTGTTGTCTTAAAGGAGAGAAGGTAGGAGAATCCTAATAAGAGTATTTAATTTATATTCTGTATTCTCATTATACTTAACCCTCTGTGTGCTGTGTGCTTAGTTGCTCAGTTGTGTCTGATTTTTTGCGACCCCATGGAATGTAGCCCACTAGGCTGCTCTGTCCATGGGGATTCTCCAGGCAAGTATACTGGAGTGGGTTGCCATGCCCTCCTCCGAGGGATCTTCCCCAACTAGGGTTAGAATCCAGGTCCTCCCACATTGCAGACAAATTCTTTACTGTCTGAGCCACCAGAGAAGCCCACTCTATAGTTACACTGTTATCTACATTTGTATCTTTTCAATCCTTCAGTTTAGTTCAGTTCATTTGCTCAGTCGTGTCCGACTCTTTGCAACCCCATGGACTGCATGCAGCATGCCAGGCTTCCCCATCCATCACCAACTCCCGGAGTTTACTCAAACTCATGTCCGTTGAGTTGTGATGCCATCCAACCATCTCATCCTCTGTCATCCCCTTCTCCTGCCTTCAATCTTTCCCAGCATCAGGGTCTTTTCAAATGAGTCAGCTCTTCGTATCAGGTGGCCAAAGTATTGGAGTTTCAGCTTCAACATCAGTCCTTCCAATGAACAACTAGAACTGATTTCCTTTAGGATGGACTTGCAGTCTAAGGGACTCTCAAGAGTCTTCTCCAACACCACAGTTCAAAAGCATCAATTCTTTGGTGCTCAGCTTTCTTTATAGTCCAACTCTCACATCCATACATGACTGCTGGAAAAACCCTTATTAAAGTATAAATTTTTTGGAGATACTCTTCAAAATATCCTTCATTTTGAAGGTATCCATTGAGTTTGATGAATGCATTTTGAGTCCAGGGATTTGAGACTGAGATGGTGGAGATGTCATTAGTACAAATGGTGAACTTGTTTTGTTGGTGGTAATGAACTTACTTTTCAGTTCAGTTCAGTCGCTCAGTCATGTCCGACTCTTTGCGACCCCATGAATCGCAGCACGCCAGGCCTAACTTACTTTTAGACATGTTTTAAGAACACATGTTCATGATTGTCCTTTTAGGGTATTGAAAATATAGAATTGGAGCATGGGTGCGTTTAGCCTTGAGCTTTCTGCATGGAATTTAAGGATTTAAGAGATAGTTAAAACAAGGAAAGAGAATGAAATCAAAAGGGAAGGAACTGAGAGACAAAATCTCTTTATAGTGAATAGGATGAGTAGGAGAAACTATGGGCTAAAATGTAATAGTTAAAGAGGTAGAAGATAAAGTAGGATCAATCAAGGAATGAGAGAAGTTTCAAATTAAATGCATAGCCAGTAGTCTCATATTTGGAGATATCAAAGAGAATGACTTCAATGTGCTAATTAACTTGATGGGAGGGATCCTTTCCCAATGTGTATGTTTGTCAAATTGTCATGATGTACACTTTAAATATCTTAGGTTTAATTTGTCGATTATACCTCAGTGAAAAAGACCCTGATGCTGGCAAAGTTTGAAGGCAGAAAGAGAAGGGGATGACAGAAGATGAGATGGTTGGATGGCATCACTGATTAAATGGACATGAGTTTGAGCAGGCTTCAGGAGATAGTGAAGGGCAAGGAAGCCTGGCATTGGATGGTTGGATGGCATCACCAACTCAATGGACATGAGTTTGAGCAGTATCTGGGAGCTGGTGATGGACAGGGAAGTGTGGTGTGCTGCAGTCCCTGGGGTAACAAAGAGTTGTATATGCCTGAGCGACTGAGCTGCCTGACTGAACTGAATGCTGAAAAAAAGAATGATTATAAATATTAGTTGACTTAGTTATCAGAAGATTGTTGTGCTTTAAGTGAGCTTTCAGTAAAGTTATGAGGGTGAAAAGTTATAAGGGTGAACAATAAGGAATTGGTTGGCAGGAACAGTTAGGGTTTCAAGAGATGTGAAAAACCAGAAATATAGTGACTTAAGAATAAGGAAATGGCAACCCACTCCAGTACTCTTGCCTGGAAAATCCCATGGATGGAGGAGCCTTGTAGGCTACAGTCCATGGGGTCGCAAAGAGTCAGACATGACTGAGCAACTTCACTTCACAAGAATAATATGGAATATTTGAGTGAAAGGGGGACACACGAGAAGTTGGTCAGAAGAGGAAAATGATCCAGTAGAGAAGCAATGTAAGATATGAAAAAGAAAAATTGATGTTAAGACAATGTTCTTGAAGATCCAGTAAGGACTGGGGTTAAGAATATAAGAAAGTTACTCCATAAGAAAGAATTACCATTGGAGGAAGATAGAAATGGATAAAGATAGAAAAATTTGAAGGTTAAAAAAGCAGGAACTCAAGATGAACTATCAGTAAACTAAGATATCTAATTAGTCATCTGTGGAGAAATGTTTGAACCGCCAATGTTTGGGGTGGAGAAAGAACAGAGAATTGGAAAAGGCATCACTAAACCAGGCTGAGTGTAAGTAGCACAGATTTATAATGGACTTTACGAGCAGTGTTATGATGTTCTTTATCAATGTGTGGCAAACTGGGATACTTTTTAAATTATTAATGCTTCTACTTGGCTGTTCTATGTTTATATAATTTCTTTGAAAATAGTTTTGAAACTATATATGCATGCATATTTTCACATAAGTGGTAGCAGGAATGCTTTTTGTAAACCAAGATGGGAAGGTTCATGTATAGTGATTTAGAAGCCAGAGAGTTAAGTTGGGAGTCAGCTAGGTAAAATAGAGGATCTTTCACTCTGCTTGTCTCTCTCAATTTTAGCAAAATCTGAATGTGTATTATTTATATTTGTATTACTTCCTTCCCTTTCGCCCCCCTCTAAAATAAATCTCTATAGGGACCTTCTCAGTTTTGTTTACCACTATACCTCCAGCACCTAAAACAGTGTCTTTGTTGTTATTTAGTTGCTAAGTCATCTTCGATGCTTTTTCGACCCCATGGGCTATATCCTGCCTGGCTCCTCCATCCATGGGATTTCCCAGGCAAGAATACTGGAATGGGTTGGCATTTCCTTCTCCAGGGGATCTTCCCAACCTAGGGAGCAAATCTGTGTCTCCTGTATTGGCAAGTGGGTTCTTTACCACTGAGTCACCAGGGAAGCCCAGTGCCTACTACATAGTAAGTGGTGGACAAAACTTACAGAATGTGTGTACCAGTGCAGCAGTGGAACGACTGAGTCAGGGAATGACTGAGTGCTCTGATACTAACGGAGATTTCACAGAATATGTTTGAATTGAGTCTAAGGAGTAAAACCCTAGGTATTCTGAGTCACCAGGGAAGCCCAGTGCCTACTACATAGTAAGTGGTGGACAAAACTTACAGAATGTGTGTACCAGTGCAGCAGTGGAACGACTGAGTCAGGGAATGACTGAGTGCTCTGATACTAACGGAGATTTCACAGAATATGTTTGAATTGAGTCTAAGGAGTAAAACCCTAGGTATAAGGCAGTAGCATGTGAAAGGCATAGAAGTATGACATTACAGGATGAATTGATGAAACAGAGTTTTATATGACTGAGGCAAGAGTGCATGTTTGGTTTTGGCCAGAGAAAAGTCTGGAGAGTCATTCAGTTTCTCTTCACAGTTCCAGCTCACTAATCTTTTTTGTCCTTTTCATCTAGTATATGATATTGACATTTTAAAATTGAATGTGGTAGAATATGAATAATTCTTGATTTAGAAGATGGAAATTCACAGTCTTTTTCACATTTCAACATTGTCCCTAAAATGTTTTTCTTTTTTTAAAAAATCAATAGATATCCAGTCATGTTAAAGCAATTGATACAATTTACCAGACAACAGACTTCTCTGGAATCCGTAACATCAGTTTCATGGTGAAACGCATAAGAGTAAGTAAGGAATTTCAATAGTTAACATTAAGAAAGAGAAATAATAAGGATCATGTTTACAAAATGAAAATGCTTGCTTTTTATTTCATCTTTATGCATTAAATAATTTAAATTGTATTTACTAGTACAGGTTATCTTTACTCTTGGGTTGTACATGAACACAGAGGGGATACCTGGACTTATGATTTAAGAATGAAATCTATAGAGCTTTAATCTGGACTGTAGAAGAAGTATGGTAGAAGATACTGTTTCCTATTCGTCTAAGTAACATACTAGTTATAAAGTGCTCTAGTAACTAGAGATTCGGTACTTGACATTTCCTCCCGTTTCTGTAGATTTTCCATATAGAGTATATTTTAGAATGTGTCCCATTTGATGCACCAGTGGAGGGAAGGATAGATACAGTGGTTATGTAAAATTGGAAGTTGGAGAAATACTTTATTCTATTTCCTCTTGAAATTTAACAGTGCACACTAATGTAATGTATTCCAGGTTCTCAGAAATCCTTTGGGAAAGAAATCCATACATTTCTAAGCTCATGAAGCCTTTTTTGTATTAACATCATCTGAGACTCCAAAGAATTGCAGTACACATTTTGAGAAATGCTGATTCTTAGTTTTAATGTTATAAATTGTTAATAAGTAAATACTCAATTATTAACACAATTGGACTGTTTCAAACGTCTTCTAAATATATAGCTTTTAGGAATCTGAGTTTATAAGCTAGATAACCCATGTTTTACAAGTCATCATTTTACAAAAGTACTTTCCACAGAACTACTTTATTTTTAATAAAAATTTTAATGGTTTTTATTTTTC
>SJYC01086551.1:0-27322 GCA_006408675.1 Madoqua kirkii | reverse complement strand
ATATGCAGAGTTCTTCTTTGATGTGCTTAGTGAAACTTCCTGTCCAACATCACAGCTATGCTGTTTGGCATGACCTTCTTCCTCCTGCCATCTCCCAGGAACATTCCTTCTCCTTTAATCCCAAACCTTGCAAAGCCTTCTCATTCTCCTGCATGATTCCTACTTTCTCCAGCTATCATTAACCTGGTATCCAATCTGCATTTAACTACATTTCAACCACAAACATGCCTAATGCATACTTATTTCCTCTCATCCTTCCCTTGGGAAGAGATCTTGAGGTCAGTAATGATTTATGGTATGTATGTGTCTATGTATCTATATATTGTTAAATATATATTATCCTTACAGAAACAGAGACCAGAGTAGCAAGAACTAAACTGCAGCAGTGCGCATTGAGAAAGTGAAGGTGGGTGGAGAGAAAAGAGATTTTTAGACAGCTAATGTGCTGATGTGGAGGCTTTGAAGTGAAGGATGGGTAGAGAGAAGTTTTACATTATTCTGCTATGCGATATACTCTTTAAACCCCATGCCACTCCTTCAAGAGTGCCTTCAGAAGTCATCCACATAATTCTTCTAGGTCTCCTAAAAATTGTCTTTGGGCATTTATTCAATCGTATAGAGAGCAGAATCAGACCTCAAAGGGATTCTTCCATATTTGGGTTAAAATTAGATATAAGCCAGGATAGCTGGGTCAGAGGTCAAAATAATTCAGAGCAAAAGCCTGGAAAAGAATGATTAAAGAGGCTTGGAATCATCAGATGGCCATGCCATATGCAGGTTAAAGATCCTGAATACTGAATGGGAGGTTCTGGAGCTACAGCTTGCTATAAATCCCTCAAACTGCTAGCACCAATCCTAGATTCACGTTAATAACCCAGTGTCTGGATCAGAGCTTTACCAGAACTGATCCTAAATCATAATCAGGAGCATGAGGCCAACATTTTCAGCTTTTTATCAAACATCCCTTCCTCAGACTCAGCAGTTGCAGAACTGAGCCCAGCATCTTCAGCCTTCCAAATCCCCTGTGGTTACCCAGGCAACCAGGAAAGCAACAGAGATTCTTCCTCTCCCTCACTTTCTACAACCCGTTGGACAACCCTTTCAGTTGTTTCTACTTCCTAAATCTCACTCTATTTTGTTCTTTCCTCTTGAGTGTTATCTCCTCTGTTTCAGATTCCCATTACTAGCTTCCCACCCAATTTCTCAGCTCCAACCTCCTTCATCTTCATTTTATCATCTATACTGTCAGCAGAATGATCTTTCTGAAACAATCTGATGGCCCCTGTTTGTCCACAGGATACCATATAAACCTGTCAGCAAGCTTCACAACTGACTTTATTGATGGTGTACACAGATATACCCCTCTGGCCTCACATGTGACCTCATACTTCATGTTTTTTTCACATCTCCAAGCTGTGAATTTTACCCAGAATATCCTGTGTTCACCTTGTCTGCCTGCAAAATTTGGCTCAAATATTAGTTTCTCTGAATCCTTCCTTGATTCTTCTCAACTAAAGTCATTTTCTTTCTTCATAATCCCACAGCATCTTGACTGTGAGGTGGTACAAGACAAGGACTGTGTCATATTTTTCACCATGTTCTAGTACCTAAATAGTCCTAACCACACAGAAGTTTGTCACCATTCACTGAGTGATTCGATCTGATGGTCTGTGTGAGATACCATGAACGTGTTTCTACGTGCTAACCAGTAAGTTATTAAGATACTTAAAAACTAAACAAAGAGCAAGCTAGGAATAGAAAGATGCTTTCTTATTCTGACTAAAAACAAAAAGCATACATTGTACTTAATGGTGAAATACTGGATGCTTCCCTCTGAGGTCAAGCATAAGACAAGGATGTGCACTATCAGCATTTCTCTTAAACATTTTAGTGGAGGATTGGTCAGGGAAACAGGGGAAGAAAAATAAATCACAGTGTATATGAAATATATTAATCTGTATGTTAAAGGTCAGTATCCTTTACAGCAAATACATAAATATATATGTATATATTATACACACACACATATATATATGTACAATGAAGTTATCTTTGCATATTAACTTCATTATTCCTTTGAATTGGGCTTCTACCTATAGTTTAAGGTCCAGCCAAGCACTTTTACTCTCTTTATTCAAGGCTGCTCATCATAGCCTCTGGATTAGAATATGGTAGAATACCAGATATAGTACAGCTGGGTTGAATCCTGATGGAAAAAGCTTAATCAACCTGTGACTAGTAAAAAAATAAAAATAAAAACAAAAACCTGCTTTTTTTCCCTTCATGCAATTTCTTTCAAAGACAAGTGAAATTTTCAATTGATATATACATACTGTAAAACTCACCCTTTAAAGTGTACAGTACAATAGATTTAAATACATCCACAGGGTTGTGAAACCATCACTATCTCGTCCCAGAACATTTCATCACCTCAAAAGGAAACACTGCACCGTGGGCCGTCACTTCGTCCTCCGCTCACCCATCCAGCCCCTGCAAAGCACTGAACGACTTCTGTATCTATGAATTTGCCTGTTCTAAACATCTCAAATAAATGAAATCATACAATTTGTGGCCTTTTGTGAAAGACAACTTATTTTAAAGAAAAAATCAGCAACACTGTCGAGTAGAGTTTATAACAGATACAGAAGTAAAAGGAATGGCAATAATAGCATAAAGACCTAGGGCAGGGGGTGGGCAGGCAGAATGCAGCCCACGGTCTCTGAGACCTGGGAATAGGTTACATTACACGGGAAGCGGAATTAAGGCCAGTAATTGAAACAGGAAGATTATCTTGGGTTATTTGAATGGACTCAGTTCTAATCATATAATCTCTTGAAACAGAAAGAGTGAAGCAGAAGAGTGGGTCAGAGAGATGTGTAGGGAAAAGGATGCGACTTACCACTGGTTGCTGGCTTTGAAGACAGAGGAAGATGGTTACAAGCCAGGGAACGTCATAGCCTCTGGAAACAGCCCAGTCAGTTTACAGCCAGTAAGAAATGCGAATCTTATCCTGCAGCCTCAAGAAGCTGAATGTGCCAACAACCCGAGTGAATGGGAAACGCAGCCTTCAGAGCGGCACTGAGGCCTGCCACGCTTTGGGTTTCGCTCCGTGAGGTCCATGTCAGCACTGTGGCTTACAGAACTAGAAGATAACACATTTGCCGTGCTTTGCCTCTAAATATGTGGTGGTTTTTTATGGCAGCAATTGAAAACTCATATCAAGTGTTGATGAGAAGATGCAGCAACCTGAAGTCTCAGAGATTCTGGTGGGAGTGTAAAATGGTACAACCACTTTAGAAAACAGTGCAACAGTTTATTTTACAGTTAAATATAAACTTACCATGTAACTCAACAAAGCTACTCAGGCATTTACCCAGAAAAGAAACTATATCCACAGAAAGATCTTTACATGAATGTTCATAGAAGTTTTATTCATAATGACCCCAAATTGAACACAACTTAAATATCTATCAACAGATGAGTGGGTGAATTTATACATGTGGTATACTCATGCAATGGAATGTTATTTAAGAATAAAAAGGAAGAACTATGGACACACAAAAAAACATGGATGAATGTCAAAAACGTTTATCTGAGCAAAAGAAGACAGACAAGAGTACACACTGGGTTTGATTCCTGACCCCCCCAACCCTCGTTTATATGAAGCTATAGAATAAGCAAAACTAAACTGTAGTGATAAAATTTTATTATTTATTGTATGTAAATTATATTTCTGAATTCCTGTATTCATTTCTCTGAAGTAATAGGGTAAACCAAGTCAGAGGTTCCTGGCTGCACAGCAGAATCACTTGGGAAGCTTTTAAAAAGCACTGATATTCAGAAAAAAGTTCTAATATTAGGTTTACATGCCCAAAGATTGTCATTTTAATTGTTCTTGGTTTGGGGCTTAAACACTGTCATTTTCTTCAGAAACTTTTAAACTATTTCTAATATGCACTGTGATAATCAGAGCTTTAATAAAGTTATTGAGGGAAAAGTCTGCAGTTTTGTCTCCATGGAAATTGGCCTCTGGTCTCTAGGAATAGCACCATTGATAACTGGACCATGGCTTGGAAATTTTGAAGATGTTGGAAGAGATGCCTTCAGTTCAGTTCAGTTCAGTTCAGTTCAGTTCAATCGCTCAATCATGTCCGACTCTGTGACTCCATGAATCCCAGCACGCCAGGCCTCCCTGTCCATCACCAGCTCCCGGAGTTCACTCAGACTCACATCCATCAAGTCAGTAATGCCATCCAGCCATCTCATCCTCTGTCGTCCCCCTCTCCCCCTGCCCCCAATCCCTCCCAGCATCAGTCTTTTCCAATGAGTCAACTCTTCGCATGAGGTGGCCAAAGTACTGGAGTTTCAGCTTTAGCATCATTCCTTCCAAAGAACACCCAGGGCTGATCTCCTTTAGCATGGACTGGTTGGATTTCCTTGCAGTCCAAGGGACTCTCAAGAGTCTTCTCCAGCACCACAGTTCAAAAGCATCAATTCTCCTAGAAAGATATAAAAGGTGATAGAGAGTTTGCCATAATATTAGATCGAAGTCTTTTTCTATGAAGAATAAATATTCAATAACCAGTCTCAGCTGTCTTCACCACTATCCCAAATGCAGTAATGTTCCCTCTGAGGGCTTCCCAGGAGGCTCAGCGGGTAAGGAATCTGCCTGCAAGGCAGGAGACACAGGAGACATGGGTTTGATCCCTGTGTTAAGATCCGCTGGAGGAGGACTGGCAACCCACTCCAGTATTCTTGCCTGGAGAATCTCATGGACAGAGGAGCCTGGCGGGCTATAGTCCATGGGGTCACAAAGAGTCAGACATGACTGAAGTGACTGAGCATGCATGCAAATAGATGTAAAAGATACATAGTCTGACTTACAGAAACCACCTTCTGAGAAAGCATAATCAGAATATACTTGAATATTTAAAAATTTTGAATTCATTTTGAATTTGTACTTGTTCAAATGTCCATTTTTACATAACAGACCTAACTGGCTAAAAAGCTGGCTATTTCTCTCTTAATGGCCTATCCAAGAGGCAAGAGGCAATTTACTTCAGCTTCTAGACTCTTAAAATTATTGAAGCATCTATGGAAGAACCTTCTCTGCCAGTTCTCAGTGAATCACCAGGAAGACTCATGAACTAAATGTTTTGAAACTAGTCAACAATTCAATCCAAGTCGGTCATTTAAAATATTATTTTTCTTTTGGATTATCTAGATGCCATCTCTCTTATTTCCTTGGTTGTTTGATCACCATTTGTCTGCTTTTCCATTGGAAGAGAGGCTTGGATACTTGAGGGAAACCCGATCATAGTTAAACAAATCTGTTCATTTGTGGGAAGAAGTAAAAACCGTTTATTAAACAGTGGTTTCAGAATTATCCTAAAATCGCTGATGACAAGCTCTCTGCATCTTGACACTTTTGATGTGAGTGATGTATGTGTGTGTGTGTGTGTATGTGTGTGTGTGTGTGTGTGTGTGTGTGTGTGTGTGTGTGTAGGTGGGGGTGGGGAGAGAGATGGTTATGATAAACAGATTTAACAGTTCAAACCTGAAACATAAGACTAATTCTATTTTTAAAAGCTGGTGTTTGCTGAAGTAGTTTTTATTATTATTATTATTTAACCTGCTACCTCTTAGTCATGGAGTAGCTATGAGCACAAGTCAATGTCATTCTTTTAAAAATTATCCCAGTGGGGGCAATAGGGCCCTTAGGAAAGAAAACCCACACTTGTACAATAACATATGGCCTAACAAATTCACAAGTGAGTGACTTCTCTTGCATCTGTGGTTCAAATTATAGGCATTTCAGATGCTTGATGGTGACTTTAATTTACTGTGAGGAAGTGTATGCTGAGCATCTGGAAGGACATGATTTTACTTTAATCATTTTGATTTAGGTGACAGTAATTACAAGCATCATCATGGTCTATGGAAAAAACATTGATTTTACTGTTAGTTGCCAGGGCTTGTTTCCAGCTTCTACCTGGGGTATCTTTTTTTCTTGGACCACGTCGGGTTAAATCACCATTCTGAAAGTTTCTTGCTGTGTAAGTGCCTGGCATGAGCATGGATTCATAACAATGGAACAAATCTGTGAATCTGTTTAGCCATACTGATAACACGTTAAAAGATTAAGAGTAGTGGTATTTAAGGGAACTTTAAAAAGCAGTGTTCATCTGTCTTAGCAAGTTTATGGCTAAATAGATGTAGCAGCTTGAAAGATCTTGGGGTAACAAACTGTGTTTCTGACTCTGCCAGTAGTTTTGTGAAAAGCCCTGGTAGGGATCCTGCCAAGAAGGCCTTAAGTGTGGAATGGGGCAAATGCCTTGCTCTCAGCTCTTCAATCAACCTATTTTCTGTTTTAAAGGCATGAAATAGAAAGGTTAGAATAGTCATCTAACTCGAAATCCAAAGAAGAGATTTAAACTCAAGGTCAAAATATCTCAGCCAACCAGAGGCTTTTCAAACTAGAGGGAAGATCTAGGAAGTATGAATACACATACCTCAATACGGAGGCATAATTAAGTATGCATGGCACGTGATAGATACTCAGTAAATGTTTATTAAGTGGATAACATGAGAATCCCAACCCATCAAAACTTCCTTAGAAACTGTTTGTCTAACAGTTCTAGCATTTAAACCTATCTTACAAATATGAGCAAGTCAATGGTTTAAAACAATTGGTAGAGTCCCCCAAAGACACTTCTCTACTGGTTCTGCCAGTATCATACCTGAGGGCTCTCTGAGTCTCATAGTTTTTATCTGTAGAATGAAGACCATAACATAGTTTCTTTCTGCATCCCCAGATTGTGGTAAAGATCAAAGGATCAAATAGTAATGCTTCATAAATGGAAGGATGCTGGAAAATGCAGCGTTTTCTCTATTATTCTATTTCTGTTTTCCCATAAAAGATTCTTTACCAGTTGAGCTACCAGGGAATCCCTGCTGGCTTAGATGGTAAAGAACTTGCCTTCTCTGCAGGAGACACGAGTTTGATCCCTGTGTCAGGAAGATACCCTGGAAAAGGAAATGGCAACCCACTCCAGTATTCTTGCCTGGAGAATCCCATGGAGAGAGAAGCCTACCAGCTATGGGGTTGCAAAGAGTCAGATATGACTGAGCAACTAACTTTCACTTTTCATAAAAGATGCTCCCTTTGTCTCTGCTCCCCTCCCACACACCTACTGACAAAGGTACTTGAGATTCACGCCTTGCATTTCTTCTGGACTTTACAAATGACAGCGCTTTCAGTCGTGGGATTGTCTAGGAAGTCTGTCCTTGATTATTTCAGAAATGATTAGGCCCAGTCCTGTTCAGTTGGATTTGTTCTCTCTTAGACTATCTGCTTTGAAGAAATTTCTCTTTTTATTTGCAAGGGGAGATAGCAGAAACTAAAGGACACCAACATTATACACACAGTGAATGAGGGACATGAGAGACTTCAGCCTGGACCCTGCTATTATCTAAGCAAACAAGGAAAAGTTTAGTGGTTATGAAAGACTACAACTGCAAACAGCAAAACTGGGCGATCCTTGGGTCCATTTTCATTATGCTAACATAATTAATTTGACTAATAAAATGTTTTGAACTTAGAAGGGTTAAAGGCCTTAGTTAAAATGGGGATGATCAATTTCCCCACCCTTCCTATCCTCTTTTTTTCCTTGGCATTTGACAAGCATCATGCATATGTGCGTGCTCAGTCGCTTCATTCGTGTCAAACTTTTTGCCACCCCATGAACTGTAGCCCACCAGGCTCATGGGATTCTCCAGGCAAGAATGCTGGAGTGAGTTGCCATGCCCTCCTCCAGGGGATCTTCCTGACCCAGGGATCGAGCCAGTGTCTCTTTGTCTCCTGCATCAGCAGCTGGGTTCTCTACCACTAGCACCACCTGGAGAGCCCTTGAGAAGCAGGGTTAGCTGAGAATTCCCAGAGCCTACAGTGAAGACATTCAGTGCTATGGACTCCTTGCAAATTCGAGGTTCTGTCCTTCAGATTCATTCTTGTAGAATCCATCAAAGACAGATCTTTATGAAGAAAAACTCTTGTATTAGATGTTTTTAATATCTTGATCATTTAAAAAGTTAAAAATTTTAATATACTCAAATTAGAGTATATTCTGGACTGATAAATTGTGGAATACTTCAGGGGATTTCTGTCATAGGAATTTGAACTTTATATTCCTCAGATAAAGAATTCATAGTGGCAGTCTCTCCATATAAATTCCCTATTCAATTAGATTCCCAGTCATGAGAATTCCATTCACCTTGCCAGTGTGTGGTTTAGAAAAGGAATATGACTTAATCTCAACCAATGAGCTAAGGGGAAGGGTCTGCTAAGAGGAGCAGGGGTTTCCAAGAAAGGGTTCTTTGCTCCTAAAAAAAAACATGAGGAAGATGTGCACCCTTTAAGTCCTGTGGACAGGGTTATGTCCAGATGTCACACCCCGAGCTGCTGTAACCATCTTGACATTCACCCCAGGGATGAACACAGCCGGAAGCACTGCAGGGCTAGGGGAGATGTCAGAGTGGAGAAAAGGCTCTGAGAAACTGCGTTCCTGGGAAATAATAAGTTATTTAAACCTCCTTCAACAGGGTTTTCCTGCCGGGGGCCAGCCCTGGTAGATCCAGGGTAATTCGAAGGTGGGGACGGAATAGGCGTCCTGGAAAAAAAAACTTATTTAATTATATATAGAGAGATTGATTAGAAACAGATAGTGTAGTAGGAAAATTAGTGGAGAAAAAGAGGCTGAAAAACTGGTTTAAGTGGAATACTAATCACCACCTACGTAGGCCACAGGCATCTTTCCATTCTCCCGAAGGAGAGGAGGCACTGAGGCCTCCTCGGTCTGATCTTAGAAGCCCAGGCAGAGTTAGCAGGCTTGGTGCGTACCCCCATACCAGATGGGACTTCAGCCAAGAAAGCGGGGAGCAAAAAGAAATGACACAAGGGAATCAGTCTTTCCAGAAACTGATCCCATTTCTTTATTTTTCTGGTTTGTTTTTATACCTTTTGTTATACATAGGGATGAATACAGAGTCACACGGGGGTCAGCAGACCTGACCCTTGTCACAGTCAGGTGCTTCATATAAAATTATACAAAGGTCTTATGAGGTTTTACGTCACCTTCTGACCATGAGGTCTGCTGACATTTTATGGCCCTTTCTGATACCGGTCAGTTAACCAGAAAACTTACTTTTCCAGGAGTGATTTTTTCAGGCACCACCCTCCAAATAAAGTCGCATTCCTATAGGGTGAGGGTGTAGTGAGTTACAATCAAGAAAGGAATTTATTTAACCCAAGGTTAACATGATTAGTCTTAAAGGTTAATACTTATTTCTCTTATATGCTTAAAGGTTAATACTTATTTCTCCTATATGCTAGTTATATTCATTATAAGGGCAGGGAATATGAAGATTTAGCAGCAAACATCAGCCCAACAAATGAAAATCCTTTCACCAATGTTCCTCTTAAGATCTACTTAGTCTTAAGATAGTGATAAAGTTACATTTTTACATAGCAAGGACACAGTGATTTATAACAAAGTACAGTGATCTATAACAAAAGAGAAAATTCATTAACTCAAAAAGTCTAATATTGCTAACATCAAAAACCACTATGTTTCCTTTTCTATATCCAAATACATTGATTAATATATTCCCAGGTGCCTAAGGATATGAAGGCCTGGCGGCAATCAAATGAGAAAAGCCCTGTGCTAATACTCCAGGCTCTCTGTGCTGTTTATGGTTGAGAGGTTGTCACACAAGCTAGTCTGTCAGCAGAGAGGTTTGACCTGAGCCACCCTTGTCATACCCAAGGCAGGGAATTAGCAGTAATTATTGGCATGACAAATGAAAAACTCTTTACCAATATAATTCCCAGCCAACCCACTATGCCTTTAGTAAGTCCAAAACATCTCGTGCCTCTCATGGTTGGGGGTTGTAAACAATCACATTCAGCTGGAGGAACCTATACAGGCAGGCTAGACAACCTTCAGAGTTCATAAGTTGAAACACTCTTGTCACGCCCAGGAATTTTTATTAACTGGAGCTGCAAGTTAACTCCTTCTCCGAGAGAAATAGTTAAGGGGGAGAGCTCCCTGTAAAGTACTCTGGTTTTGGGGTAGATGCTCGGGAACAGGGGATTTCCTGAGGCTTGATCACACCTTTGCGTATGCCAAAGCCTCCTTCCTCATGACGTTTGCCAAGGGCGGAGTTCCTCATGCTGGCCCCCAACATTTTCCTATGAAGCTGTAGTTGAAATCACCTTAACTGAAAATTTGGGTGACAGAAGCCCTAACTTTATCATTGATAATCCATGCTTTACATGCTCATCTCTCTGAAATCATTTCAAAACATGTAATTTGTTGATACATGGCCAGCCCCTGTAAATTTGCCTGGAAGGAAATATGGTTCTCAGAGCAAAGAAATAATAATTTTTATAAAAGTTCTTCTTGAAGAATCTACTCTGCTTGCTTCAGGGGGGTTGGTTAAAGGATAAAATTAACCAGATGAAAGTGGAGGGAAATCAATCAAGTCTAATGAGTGCCCAGCCCCCTACCAGGAATTTAGGTAGATAAATTATTTGTACTATTTTCATGAGGAAGACTGTACTCAATTATCTATTTCTAAAGGAAGTATTTTTAA
The DNA here is from genome assembly GCA_006408675.1 of Madoqua kirkii. Lineage (NCBI taxonomy): Eukaryota > Metazoa > Chordata > Mammalia > Artiodactyla > Bovidae > Madoqua > Madoqua kirkii. The sequence goes on along the minus strand of SJYC01086551.1, from coordinate 16,669 downwards.
TTCCCAGCCTGATAACTCTTACTTAATAACTCTTACTGTTAATACTTAGTGCAGAGAATGTGCTTGATGAATTTATGTTGACTTTTCTTTGCTAGCCAACATGAAGGCAGCTAGACAATGCCAAAATCAGCACTAAAACTATTTCTCATGAGTAACAGCAATAATATTCTTTTCCTTTACAGAAACTTTAATCCAAGAATCTTGAGCCTATATAAACATTTGTTCAACAATATACTCAGAATCTCAGTATTTGGTTCTTGGGGAAATTCAACTAGATTGAAAAATATGGAAATAAAAATAGAACCCAGAGCCTTGATTCATAATGGTCTTTGAATACTATTGTTCCCACCTAACCATTCAAGGAAAATAAAAAATTACAGAGGTTTCAGCAGGATAAACAACTAAGCTTTTCCAACCCCAACTGATGATTCATTATTTCTCTTGCCTTTTAAGATTATATTTAATTTTTTCATTTTTATTACATTTTATTTGAGACACTGGGAGCTCTGAATGCCAAAGGATGGGGAAATTGAGCTGATTATGATTATCCAATATCTTGGATCTACAAAAAAAAAAATTGGCAATATTTGAGGAATAAGGTTTCTTTGGATATTTACAGAGCCTCCTGTTGGACTAAAGTACTATCAAAACAATCTTTCTCTTGGTTCTCAAATAATTCTCTGTCTAAATTGAAAGTGGGAAGAAAGTCATAGAATCAAATTTTGGAGGGCTAAACATGATGACGCATTAAGTTTCCAATATTCTGAGGTTCAGCAGATTATGAAGAGAGCTTTGAATTCCACTATTTGGGATTTAGGATAAGTCAGCAGAAGGTAAGTAGGAGTTTAAGAAAATGTATAATGAAACTAAGATTTCATGACTTTATATTTAATAGACAGCAAACTCTCATTGAACACAAACATAAATAGTCTGATCATGAATTAATCATTTCCAAATAAAACTAGACCCACCAGGGTCTCACACTGACAACATTTTGATTAATTCATTGTTAGTTGACTGATGATTATTCTATTTTGATCCACAAGGGGTTTGAACTGAAGTATCTTCTTAGAAATTAATAGTACTACGTTAAAAAAGCAATTTTATTTAACTCATTCTGTTTGTGTGTCCCTCCAAACAGGTCTATGTTGGCCAGGGGCCTGATTCTGTCCAGTGCACAACTAGTCATTTCTCAGAAAGCAGCTTGACACTGAAGACCCTACTAAGATATTCCCACATGTCCCTGAAGCTGAGTTCACAGGGGGAGAAAAAATGCAGATTTTCCTTTAGTTCACATTTTATGCCTTCCACCAAATTTTATTCTCATTCATCCTTGCCAGGGACCTACACTGAAGCTGTGATGTCATAAGCTGCATAAACAGACACATTAAAGCTGAAGCTTAACATGGAAACCCAAGTACCACAGGAAACAGATCTAGATTTAATATATGTTACCACTTACATTTCAGTGGAATATCAAATCGTGTGTATTACTGGGCATATACATTTGCCTTTTTTTTCTTTAAGATTAGGCAAGATCTGTTCATCTGTCCATCTCTTACCTTTAAACTGCTCTGAAATAACAACTGATGGGTAAGTTCTAATTTTCAAAGAACTTTATTATTACTTAGTACATTAACAACTCTTCTCACAACTGCCATATGAGATAATCTGGTTAAGTGTAATTATCCTCACCATTGTCAATTTCTCTAAGCCACTCACCTGAATTGGTATTAGAATCTATAATTAGAATCTATCCCTGGTTTTTCATCCAACAATCTTCCCTCTACACCAGAGCTGTTTTCTTACATATTATTTTCTTACAAAGCTGTTTTCTTTCTTATTCCTAAAATGTGTGGATTATCCTTTCTAACCCAACTCATTTCTATTAAAATATTATTACTATCTTCATATTTATTTTCCTGTACTGTCTCAATAAGAACTGAAGTGAAGTGAAGTGAATCGCTCAGTTGTATCCGACTCTTTGCGACCCCATGGGGTGTAGCCTATCAGGCTCCTCCGTCCATGGGATTTTCCAGGCAAGAGTGCTGCAATAAGAACTGAATCATAAGCTAAATCCCCATTTCTCAGTATAACTTCTCTTTAGTATTGCTATAAATTATTCAATAGCTTTATCCTGTATCCCAACTTCATTGTGGAGTGTATCTTCCCCACACTTCAGCATTTTATTTTTATTACTTTTTGGCCCAGAATATGGTTCAGTTCAGTCGCTCAGTCATGTCAAACTCTTTGCAACCCTATGAACCACAGCACGCCAGGCCTCCCTGTCCATCACCAACTCCTTGAGTCCACTCTGACTCACGTCCATTGAGTCAGTGATGCCATCCAGCCATCTCATCCTCTGTTGTCCCCTACTCCTCCTGCCCTCAATCTTTCCCAGCATCAGGGTCTTTTCAAATGAGTCAGCTCTTCACATCAGGTGGCCAAACTATTGGAGTTTCAGCTTCAACATCATTCCTTCCAAAGAATACCTAGGTCTGACCTTTAGGATGGACTGGTTGGATCTCCCTGCAGTCCAAGGGACTCTCAAGAGTCTTCTCCAACACTACAGTTCAAAAGCATCAATTCTTTGGCATTCAGCTTTCTTTATAGTCCAACTCTCACATCCATACATGACCACAGGAAAAACCATAGCCTTGACTAGATGGACCTTTTTTGATAACGTAATGCTTCTAATTTTGAATATGCTGTCTAGGTTGGTCATAACTTTCCTTCCAAGGAGTAAGCATCTTTTAATTTCATGGCTGTAGTCACCATCTGCAGTGATTTTGGAGCCCAGAAAAATAAAGTCAGCCACTGTTTCACCATCTATTGGCCATGAGGTGATGGGACCAGATGCCATGATCTCAGTTTTCTGAATGTTGAGCTTTAAGCCAAATTTTCACTCTCCTCTTTCACTTTCATTAAGAGGCTCTTTAGTTCCTCTTCACTTTCTGCCATAAGGGTGGTGTCATCTGCATATCTGAGCTTGTTGATATTTCTGCCAGCAATCTTGATACCAGCTTGTGCTTCCTCCAGCCAGTGTTTCTCATGATGTAATCTGCAGATAAGTTAAATAAGCAGGGTGACAATATACAGCCTCGACGTACTCCTTTTCCTGTTTGGAACCAGTCTGTTGTTCCACAACCAGTTCTAACTGTTGCTTCCTGACTGCATACAAGCCTCTCAAGAGGCAGGCCAGGTAGTCCAGTATTCCATCTCTTTCAGAATTTTCCACAGTTTATTGTGATCCACACAGTCAAAGGCTTTGGCATAGTCAATAAAGCAGAAATAGATGTTTTTCTGGAATTTTTTTGCTTTTTCCATGATCCAGTGGATGTTTGCAATTTGACCTCTAGTTCCTCTGCCCTTTCCAAAACCAGCCTGAACATCTGGAAGTTCACGGTTCATGTATTGCTGAAGCCTGGCTTGGAGAATTTTGAGCATTACTTTACAAGTGTGTGAGACAAGTGCAATTGTGCGGTAGTTTGAGCATTCTTTGGCATTGCCTTTCTTTGGGATTGGAATGAAAACTGACCCTTTCCAGTTCTGTGGCCACTGCTGAGTTTTCCAAATTTGCTGGCATATTGAGTGTAGCACTTTCACAGCATCATCTTTCAGGATTTGAAACAGCTCAACTGGAATTCCATCACCTCCACTAGCTTTGTTCATAGTGAAGCTTTCTAAAGCTCACTTGATTTCACATGCCAGGATATCTGGCTCTAGGTGAATGATCACACCACTGTGATTATCTGGGTCATGAAGATCTTTTTTGTACAGTTCTTCCATGTATTCTTGCCAACTCTTCTTAATATCTTCTGCTTCTGTTAGGTCCAGACCATTTCTCTCCTTTATTGAGCCCATCTTTGCATGAAAGTTTCCCTTGGTATCTCTAATTTTCTGGAAGATTTCTCTGGTCTTTCTCATTCTATTGTTTTCCTCTATTTCTTTGCATTGATCGTTAAGGAAGTCTTTCTTATCTCTCCTTGCTGTTCTTTGGAACTCTGCATTCAGATGGGTATATCTTTCCTTTTCTCCCTTGCTTTTTCGCTTCCCTTCTTTTCACAGCTATTTAATTCATCAATCACAGAATATGGTTAATTCATCATAAATATATCATGCTCCTTTGAAAAGACTGTGAATTATACAGTTGTTAAATATGGTATTCCAAAATTTTTAATTACAAAATGGTGATTGATAGTGTCAATCAATCTACATATTTGCTGTGTTCTTGTGTAGCTTATTGGTTCTCAAACTGTGGTACAGGTGGGCCATCAAAAACTCTCTAAATATCTATTTAATAACTACAATTAATCTTTAAGATACTAATACTTACCAAAGTTTAATGTAGGATCAAAAATGAATATATACCACTACCTGAGAGAATTATGAAAATACTACTCCTTTTATGTTTTATATATGCATAAGGCTAGATTTCATTCATATGTAATAAATTAAATGACACACTGTAGCAGATAGAATGGAAGAGCATATGTGAGAACATAGTTATCCTTTATTAAAGTATATCTATAATAAATAGATTATTTTTAAAATGTAAAAAAAATCAAGATATAAACCACTGAATTGGACCAAGTCTACATGATAAAATTATCAAAATTTTCCAAAATTCCTATAAGCTATCCCATTTAAGAGAGATTGTGGATAATAAGAAATATTCACACTCTACTCAGCTGTTTGAAATGGTTGAGCCAACTTTACTACTGTCCCATGCAAGAAATCCAAACACCAAAAAACCAGGTTCTCTGTAAGTCTCTTCATTATTATGCTCTCTACTACAACAAAGTACTTTTCTGGCATCAAAATTTTATTAATACTCTGTTCACACTGCTCTTGCAACACTTCTTTGTGCGTGAGTTTTCCATATGGACTGCAATATATGCCATGAGAGGATGAATATATTGATGCAAGTAAAAAAAAAAAAAAAGGCAAATTAATTCCAGAACCTAGTTACAGATAAAAGATGCCATTTCCTTATTTTTGAAATGCAGCTGGTATAAAATGTCACACTGGGCTTTATTTGTGGAGGAGCACGTGCTGCAAGCTCATAACCGACGATTTTTCTAACTTGACATTTTGTTCTTTGCAAAACTGCTGAACAGAATTGTGGGCAACTTCTTTCCACTGCTTCTGGCTAGTCCAGTCAGAACATCTTAATGTTACCATTGAAGATGAATGAACCACCCAAGGTTTTAGCAACTCGATTCCAAAAATCTCTGTAATGTTTTGGTAAAAATGCAAAGAGCCAAAGTTTGAAATTTCCTGGATCAGAAAGAATACCCTTTCCCAGGAGGACTTGAAGTACTTCCTTTTTCTGATTGAGTTGTTATTCTACAAACCCTCCTTGAAAATCTTGGTACCCCTGCCAGAAATTGGAGAATAAAAGGAAACACAGTAAACCCTTCTTAATTGTTATCCATAAAAATTGTCATAGGTACATACTTCATTGAGTAATTATTTGCTGGAACACCTGATCCAATAGAAGAGACATTTTTACACATAAGATGATTTCACTCTCAATCAGCACAACTAAGCCAGTCTACTTCCACAGTTCAGACTGAAGCTGAAGTAAAACTTTTTCCAAGTAACTGGATAAAATGCAAAAATTAAAGCAAGTTATAATGGTTGTGCAGGGCACAAGCTGAATGAATTCAAGATTTGTGTGTGTTTGTTTTTATTGAATTGGTGGGTAACGGTTTATGAGGTTAGACTTAGCTCTGGATATTTCCATGGATGCTGACAGAAACAGCATACTGCCCCTAAAATTCTGATATGACATTCATTCTTTGAAAATAGCACACACTTTTTCCATCACCTTGCAGCCCAGCACCCGATGTATATAGGGCAATTCACAGATAATAAATGGAGGAATAAAAAAGGAATAAACAGTGTTGACTTTTTGGTAAATGAAGCCTTTCTTCTCTTGGAAGATATAACAGTTCATTTTCATACAGAGTGCTCAGAAAGAAAAATAGAAATTAATGGAAAAGATTACTTCTTTAACCCCATTTTTTAAAAAACCTAGACTCTAACTCCTCTCTGGAATTTAAAAATTGGTCTTGAAATACCTTTGTCCCCAGCATTTTGGAATTAAAGCAGTATTATTCTGCATCCTGGTCTTCCCTGGTGGCTCAACAGTAAAGAATCTGCCTGCCAGTGCAGGAGACATGGGTCCAGTCCCTGGGTAGGGAAGATTCTCTAGAGAAGGAAATGGCAACCCACTCCAGTATTCTTGCCTGGAGAATCCATGGACAGAGAATCTACTCTCCATGGGGTTGCAAGAGTCTGACACAACTTAGCAACTAAACCACCACCATCATACTAGTATGGGGATCTGGGATATTTTTTCCTCTCTACTAATGTTAATTGTCATCTACCTAGTAAAATTCTAAACCCATAACCTTTTATTCCTAACATGTATCATTCCTTCTATAGGAATTATCCTGAGGAAATAATGTCTATGCTGCTGCTAAGTCACTTCAGTCGTGTCCAACTCTGTACGACCCCATAGACGGCAGCCCACCTGGCTACGCCGTCCCTGGGATTCTCCAGGCAAGAACACTGGAGTGGGTTGCCATTTCCTTCTCCAATGCATGAAAGTGAAAAGGGAAAGGGAAGTCGCTCAGTCATGTCCGACTCCTAGCAACCCCATGGACTGCAGCCCACCAGGCTCCTCCATCCATGGGATTTTCCAGGCAAGAGTACTGGAGTGGGGTGCCATTAAATTCTGGCTACAATAGTGTTATTTATAATAGCCCCAAATTTAAGGCATAATAAACATCCACAAATGTGATATGGAAGATAATCAAAGATTTACCGCAGTCAGATAAATGCTTAATCAAGAAGCCCTCTGAAACCCAATAAGAGGCCTTTGCAGTGTTTTAACTTAACATCATCCCTCCTAACCCCCTCTATAGTGACAGTTTTAATGGCAACAGCCTACATCTCTGGTATGGATTCCTGGTCCTGGTGAAAACAAAGAGGACTTTATTCCCAAAGAATCTATATCTTTTTATGCAAATAGATTCAGTTCTCCAATTAAAAGACATTGGCAGAAAGATTTTTTTTTAAATAATTCAACTATACAACTATACTATAATGTCTATAAGAGACTCACTCAGTTCAGATTCAAAAGCACAAACAGGTTGAAAGTAAAAGCATAGAAAAAAATATAGTCCATGCAAATGGTAACCAAATGAGAGCTGGAATTGTTATGTAAGTATTGGGTAAAATAGATTTTAGGTCAAAATTATTATAAGAAACAAAGAAGGGTGTTGTATATTGGCAAAAGAGTCAACACATCAAGAAGACATAAAAATTATAAACATGTGCACACCTCAAAACAGAGCCCCAAGATGAAGCAAAACTTGACAGACTTGAAGGGAGAAATAAGAAGTTCAATAAATAGTTGGAGACCATTATACCCTGCTTTGAGTAATGGACTAAACTACAAGACAGAAGATCCATAAGAAGATAGAGGACTGGAGTGATACTGCAAACTACCTAGACCTGAGACACACACACAGAGCATTCCACCCAACAACAATAGAACACATACTATTGTCAAATGCATTTGAAACATTTTCCAGGGTAGACCATATATTAGGCCACAAAATGGGTCTCAGCACATTTTAAATGATTGAAATTATATGATTCTTCAGACCACATGGAATGAAACGACAAATCAATAACAGAAGAAAAACTGTAACTCACAATTGTGTGGAAATTAAACAACACATTCTTGAATAACCAATGGGTCAAAGAAGGAATTATATGAGAAATAAAATACTAATTGAATGAAAATTAATCCAAGGACTCTGAAGGATGAAATTGAATCACTAAAACTAATGTAAAAATATACATATTCACATGGGAAGAGGATCACATTATAGCTATTTTAAAAAACAAAAAGGTCAGCTGAAAAAATGTAGACAGGCATAGAAGGATCCCATTAAAATACCTCATACACACATACTCACACAGCAGAAAAGTATCTGAACAGATCGTGGAAAATGTTCACTATAAAGATCTTTAGTTGATCACTTTTGATATTATGTTTATCTTTCTGTTTATCTGTATTTTCTAATTTTCCCTAATGAATATGTATTGAGTGAATTTTAAATTAAAATTTAATGAAAAGTAAAATTAAATGAAAAATAAATGCTACTGTGAGGAAATAATTGCACATGTAGTTTTTGGATAGAATTATTTCTTTATTTACTGTCCTTTAAAACATTAATTCACTGAAACAATAGCTATTTTAAAAAACAAAAAGGTCAGCTGAAAAAATGTAGACAGGCATAGAAGGATCCCATTAAAATACCTCATACACACATACTCACACAGCAGAAAAGTATCTGAACAGATCGTGGAAAATGTTCACTATAAAGATCTTTAGTTGATCACTTTTGATATTATGTTTATCTTTCTGTTTATCTGTATTTTCTAATTTTCCCTAATGAATATGTATTGAGTGAATTTTAAATTAAAATTTAATGAAAAGTAAAATTAAATGAAAAATAAATGCTACTGTGAGGAAATAATTGCACATGTGGTTTTTGGATAGAATTATTTCTTTATTTACTGTCCTTTAAAACATTAATTCACTGAAACAAGCAAATGAAGAAATGGAAATAGAGATGATTTAAAACCAGCAAAATATTCACAGGCATAAAATTATTACATGATGCAGACTTTTGAAGAATTTTATAATCTGAATATCTAGCTACTGCTGTGATCTCTCTTTGATATGATTTACATTTGGGTAACTCCGGTTTCAAGAAGAAAGTAAACATACCCTGGCATTAAGAAGCAGGTGAATCATTATTTCACAGCTACCAGTATTGGAAGCAGGCATTTCAAGATGCTTGATCCTCTGGGGGAAAGAAAGGAATTTCCCCTTTTTGACAATCTGGGGCTCTTCAGGACTCTCAGCAGTGCTTGCCTTGTTTCACATTGTTGGAAATCCCACTTGGCATTAGATTAGATTCAAAGATAAAAACGTTATGGGAATAAAACATTCAAATACCTTTTCTTCCTCTGGAGCCTTATCTTTATTCTAATATGAGAAGACTTTTATCATCCCCAAGTCATGTGTAAATTTGTTAAGGAAAAACTCAAGTCATAAAATGTAAATCAAATCATAAAACATGGACTTAACTGGCAACAGAAAAGCAAGAAGAGGCTCCTTTTGTCTCTGTTTCTGACAAACACGGATTATCTTTATGAAAAAAACTAAGCTTGAGGACTATTCTGCCCGTCACAGAACAAACAGGGAAACTGATAGTGCTTTCTTCTACTATTTTTCTGTAATATAAAATGTTATTCGGTGGGAAAATTTGTTACGATTCCAAATTTTAAAAGGCACAGGATAAATAAAGATTAATTTATGTTTGCAAAACATTCAAAATTTCTCAAAAGAAATCCAGTTCCACATGACCCCTGCCACGACTTAGCCTTGCATCCTGTTTCTTACTAGCTTTGTTCTCAGAGAAAAGGACCTCGTCTTTTTCCCTTACCCACAATGCTACCTTTTCTAGTTTTAGCTAAGTGACGGACCTACCCCATTATTGTGTGTGAAGTACGCCGTCCTTTCCAGCCACAGGCAGGAACTTCTTAATGTGTAGTAACGGTATTTTATACTTATTTTAAGACCAACAGTAAAATGAAATTGCATAAATGAAGGAGGGGGAAAATGACAATTTATGATGTCTCAGAGCTACTTAGAGAGAAATTACAGATTTCCTCTTAGATATGGGTCCCTGAAAATCAAGACCAAAATGATCTGGCTTTCTCTGTCCCGAGGATATCTATGACTTAAACTGATGGAAATGAAGCTTCTCAACTGAAATTTTTTGCTTGTTTTTTTGCCACTCTCATTAGATTATATATACTTTCATGGGCAGAAAGAAAACTTTCCTCAAACATATTCCAGTGCCCTATGCGTATTAGACTCAATGAATTTTGTGAATTCGTGTTTCTAATTGTTAGGGGAAGCACTCTGATTGAAACTGCCCACCCTGGCCAGGCACCATAGTAACCATCTGAGTTGTTTTATGACAGGAGATCGTGAGAAGGAATTCGGAACTAATAAGGCACCACCAACCGGAGGAGTTCAGGAAAGGTCTAAAGGAGACACTGCGTATCCACCCACTTTCCAGAATCCCTCTCGCTAGCATCCATCTTGGCTGAGTGATACCCTGCGCCACCAGGAAAGACTCTGAATTAAAATGATTGGCCAAAGACAACCCAGAAACTAATCCTATCACCATAAAACCCAACATTGCGAGCCACAGGCAGAGCAGTTCTCCTGGGTTTCCTTACCCTACTGTTCTCCACCTGGTGCCCTTTCCCAATAAAATCTCTTGCTTTGTCAGCACATGTGTCTCCTCGGACAATTCATTTCCGAGTGTTAGACAAGAGCCCAGTTTCGGGCCGTGGAAGGGGTCCCTCTTCCTGCAACAGAATGATTGCTTGCAGAGTTCAGGATCCAAATAGGCACTGGGAGGAAGATGCAGCCATGAGACCAGCGCAGGTCCCTCTCTAATTGCCAGGACACGACTGAGCGACTGAACTGAACTGAACATTGGGGGTACATCTGTCTTTTTCAGTTTTGATTTCCTTAGGGTGTATGCCTACAAGTGGGCTTGCTGGGTCATATGGTGGTTTTAGTCCTAGTTTTTTAAGGAGTCTTCATCCCACCTTCCATGGTGGCTGGACCAGTTTACATTCCCACCAGCAATGCAAGAGTGTTCCCTTTGCTCCACACCCTCTCCAGCATTTATTGTTTGTAGACTTTTTGATGGCCATTCTGACTGGTGTGAGGTGGTATCTCATTGTAGTTTTGATTTGCATTTCTCTAATAATGAGTGATGCTGACCATCTTTTCATGTACCTGCTGGCCATCTGTATGTCTTCTTTGGAGAAATGTCTCTTCAGGTCCATTCCTCACTTTTTGACTCCGTTGTTTTCTTTTTTGATATTGAGTTGTAGAAGCTCCTTGTACATTTTGAAAATTAATTCTTTATCAGTTGTTTCCCTTGCTATTGTTTTCTCCCATTCTGAGGGTTGTCTTTTCACTTTGTTAGTAGTTTCCTTCGCTGTGCAAAAGCTTTTAAGTTGAATTAGGCCCCACTTGTTCATTTTGTTTTTTATTTCCAGTACTCTAGAAGGTGGGTCATAGAATATCTTGCTTAGATTTATGTCGAGTGTTCTGCCCATGTTCTCCTCTAAGAGTCTAATAGTTTTACATTGACATTACTGGTCTTACATTTAGGCCTTTAATCCATTTTGAGTTTATCTTTGTGTATGGCTTTAGGTAGTGATCTAATTACATTCTTCTGCACATAGCTGTACAGTTTTCCCAGCACCACTTATTGAAGAGGCTGTCTTTGCCCCATCATATATTCTTGCCTCCTTTATAAGGCATAGGTGCATGGGTTTATCTCTGGGTTATCTGGGTTCTCTATCTTGTTCCATTGGTCTATATTTCTGTTTTTGTGCCAGTATCATACTGTCTTGATGACTGTAGCTTTGTAGTATAGTTTTTCTCAAGACTGCTTTGGATATTTGGGGTCTTTTGTGTTTCCATATGAATTGTGATTTTTCTTTTGTTCTAGTTCTGTGAAAAAAGCCATTGGTATTTGATAGTTCAGTTCAGTTAAGTCACTCAGTCGTGTCTGACTCTTTGTGACCCCATGAACCACAGCACACCAAGCCTCCCTGTCCATCACCAACTCCCGGAGTTTACCCAGACTCATGTTCATTGTGTTAGCAATGCCATCCAACCATCTCATCTCCATTGTCCCCTTCTCCTCCTGCCCTCAGTCTTTCCCATAGAGGTAGCATAAAGTCTGTAGATTGCATTTGGTAGTATAGTCATTTTCACAATATTGATTCTTCCCACCCAGGAACATGGAATATCTCTCCATGTTTTCTTTGATTTCTTTCATCATTGTCTTATAGTTTTCCATACACAGGTCTTCTGTTTCCTTAGGTAGGTTTATACCTAGATATTTTACTTTTTGTTTCAGTGGTGAATGGGATTGATTTCTTAATTTCTCTTTCTGATTTTTAATTGTTAGTATATAGAAGTGCAAGTGATTTCTGTGTATTGACCTTGTATTTTGCAACTTTGCTGAATTTGGTGATTGGCTCTAGTAATTTTCTGATACTATCTTTAGGAATTTATATGCACAGTATCATGTCATCTGCAAACAGTGGGAGCTTTATTTTTTCATTTCTGATCAGGGTTCCTTTTATTTCTTTTATTTCTCTAATTGCTGTAGCTAGGACTTCCCAAAACTATGTTGAATAATAGTGGTGAGAGTGGACACCCTTGTCTTGTTCCTCATCTTAGAGGAAAAGCTTTAGTTTTTCAGCATTGAGAATAATGTTTGCTGTGGGCTTTTCATATATGGCCTTTACTATGTTGAGTTAGGTTTCTTCTATGCCATTTCTTAAAGAGTTTTTATCATAAATGGATGTTGGATTTTGTCAAAGGCTTTTTCTGCATCTATTGTGATGATCATATGGTTTTTATCTTTCAGTTTGTTGATATTGGGTATCACGTTGATTGATTTGCATACATTGAAGAATCCCAGCTTGGTGACGGTGTATGAGCTTCTTAATGTGTTGTTGGCTTCTGTTTGCTAGAATTTTGTTGAGGATTTTTGCATCTATGTTCATCAATGATATTGGCTTGTAATTTTCTTTTTTTCATGTTGTCTTTTCCTGGTTTTGGTATCAGGGTGATTGCGGCCTCATAGAATGAGTTTGGAAGTATCCCTTCCTCTGCAATTTTCTGGAAGAATTTCAGAAAAATAGGCATTAGCTCTTCTCTGAATACTTGATAGAATTCCTCTGTGAAGCCATCTGACCCTGGGCTTTTGTTTGGAGAGGGTTTTTTTATTTTTCATTATTGCAGTAAGTTTTATTAAACAATGTCTCAGATATATATTGTGCAAATAAGTTATCTTAAAAAAATTTTTTTATTTGGCTGCACTGGGTCTTAGTTGCAGTACTTGGGGTCTTCGTCATAGCAGGGGAGATTTTTGATCACTGTTTCAATTTCAGTGTTTGTAATTGGATTGTTCATGATTTCTATTTTTCCTGGTTAAGTTTAGGAGGCTGACCTTTTCTAAGTATCTGTCCATTTCCTCTAGGCTGTCCATTTTATTAGCATATAGTTGCTCATAATATTCTCTTATGATTCTTTGTATCTCTGTGTTGTCTGTTGTAATCTCTCCTTTTTCATTTCTAATTTTATTGATTTGACTTTTTCTCCCTTTTTTCTTGATGAATTGGACTAGTGGTTTGTTAATTTTGTTAATCTTCTCAAAGAACCAGCTTTTATTTTTATTAATCTTTGTTATTGTTTTCATTTCTTTTTCATTTATTTCTGCTCTGATTTTTATGATCTCCTTCCTTCTGCTGACTTTGGGGGGTTTTGTTCTTCTTTTTACAGCTGCTTTAGATGTAGAGTTAGGCTGTCTATTCGATGCTTTTCTTGCTTCTTGAGCTATGATTGTATGGCTATAAACCTCCCTCTTAGAACTGCTTTTGCTGAGTCCCATAGGTTTTGAGTCATCATGTTTTCATTGTCATTATCTCCTAGGAATCTTTTTTTTTTTTCAGTAACCTCTTTGTTATTTAGTAATGTATTGTAATGTATTGCTTAATCTCCATGAGTTTGTGTTTTTTGCTGTTTTTTTTTCCCTGTAGTTGATATTTAGTCTCAAAGCATTGTAGTCAGAGAAGATACTGATACAATTTCAATTTTCTTAAATTTACTAAAGCTTGACTTGTGACCCAAGATGTGGTCTATCCTGGAGAATGTTCCATGTGCACTTGAGAAGGAAGTGTATTCTTCTGCATTTGGATGGAAAGTCCTGAAGATATCAATTAGGTCCTTTTGGTCTAATGTTTCATTTAAGGTTTGTGTTTCCTTATTGAGTCTCTGTTTTGATGATCTGTCCATTGATGACAGGGGGGTGTCAAAGTCCCCTGCTCTTATTGCGTTGCTGTCAGTCTCTCCTCTTATGCCTTTCGTGTTTGCCTTATGCATTGAGGGGCTCCTGTGTTATGTGCACAGACATTCACAATTGTTATGTCTTCATCTTGGATTGATCCGTTGATCATTATGTATTTCCTTCTTTGTCTCTTATGATATTCTTTATTTTAAAGTCTGTTTTGTCTGAAATAAGGATTACCACTCTAGCTTTTTTTTGGTTTCCTTTCACATGGAATATCTTTTCCCATGCTTTTACTTTCAGTCTGCATGCGTCTCTAGGCCTAAAGTGGGCCTCCTGTAGGCAGCATATATATGGGTCTTGTTTTTGTATCCATTCAGTCAGTCTCTATCTTTTGGTTGGTGCCTTTAATCCATTTACATTTAAGGTAATTATTGATACATATGTTCCTCTTGGCATTTTCTTGATGTTTTGGGTTTGTTTTTGTAGGTCTTTCTTTTCTCTTGTATTTACTGGCTATGTAAGTCCCTTTAGTATTTGTTGCAAGGGTGGTTTGGTGGTACTGAATTCTCTTTAATTTCTGCTTGTCCATAAAGTTTTTGATTTCTCCATTAATTTTGAATGAGATGTTTGCCAGGTATAGTAATTATGCTTGTATGTTTTTCTGTTGCAATACTTTAAATATATCCTGCCATTCCCTTCTGGCCTGTAGAGTTTCTGCTGAAAGCTCGGCTGTTAATCATATAGGTTTTCCCTTGTATGTTACTTGTTGCTTTTCCCTTGCTGCTTTTAATATTCTTTCTTTGTGCTTAGTGTTAGCTTGATTAATATGTGTCTCGATGTATCTCTCCTTGGGTTTAATCTATAGGGGACTCTCTGTGCTTCTTGGACTTGATTGACTGTTTCCTTTCCCATGTTGGGCAAGTTTTCAACTATAATTTCTTCAAAACTTTTCTGTGTCTTTCTTTATTTCTTCTTCCTTTGGGGCCCCTATAACTCGAATGTTGGTGCATTTAATATTGTCCCAAAGGTCTTTGAGGCTTTCGTCAATCCTTTTCATTCTTTTCCTTTTATTGTGCTCTTTAGCAGTTATTTCCACCATTCTATCCTCCAGCTCACTTATTCATTCCTCTACCTCAGTTGTTCTGCTATTGGTTCCTCCAAGTGTGTTTTTAATTGCAGTAACTGTGTTATTCATCTCTGTTTGCTTATTCTTTATTTCTTCTATGTGATTGTATTTCTTTATTTCTTCTTGGTGATTGTATTAACTGTTAAATGCTTCTTGCATTTTCTCCATTCTATTTGCAAGTCTTCAGAGCATCTTTACTACATTATTCTGAATTCATTTTCAGGGAGATTACGTATTTCCTCTACGTTTATTTGGTCTTGTGAGTTGCTACCTTCCCTTTAATTTGGTTGTATTTTTCTATCTTTCCATCATCTTTTTTTTTTTTAACCTGCTCCACTTGAGCTCTCCTTTTCCCAGGCTTTAAGGTTGTATTACTTCTTTTTGATTTTTGCCCTTGGAGGGAAATGTTGGTTGGATGGTCTGTGCTGATTTCTTTTTGGGGGTGACTTGTGCCCATGTTCTAGTGGAAGGAGATCAAGTAGATAATTACAGAAATACTGGGACATATACACACACTTCCACACATGCAGTTATAACCAAAGTGTTCTAAAGAAAAGAGTACAGGAGATTGATTTGGTGAGCAAAGGAAACCAGTGCTGATCTCAACCAATTGAAGGCAGAGTTACCTAATACTCAGTCTGGGAATCTAGCATGAGCAGAAGGCCAACTGGGGAATATAGCACAGAGAGCTCAACAATTTAACTTACTTGGTGAAAGAAAAAAGAGTGAAGGGAAAAGGGGAGAATAAAAAAAGAGAGAAAAAAGAAAGAGGAGAAGGGAGGAAAAAGAGGAAAGGAGAAGAGGATTAAAAAATAAAAAGAGAGAGAAAATAGAAAAGCAAAGATGAATAGATATGTATGGGAAAGATTTATATATATTCAAGAATAGCTACAGCTGGTAAAGAACAGTAGGAAAAGCAATTGAATGTATCCCCCCCCCCCCAAAAAAAACACTCTTCAAGAAAAAAGGAAAAAAAAGTGAGAAAGAGAAAAAAACCTAAAATGAATTTTTTTCCCCAAAAAATCATAAAGAGGAAAACTCCACAGCACCACAAAAGGCTATTATGGAGGTAGAAATATGTAGGGGGAATAAACCGTGTAATTTATAAGGGAAAAAAATCTTTAAATGATTTTTTTTAACAAGAGAAACTCCACAGCACTGGAAAAAGCTAATGTAGTGCTGGATATATGTTGGGGAATAAGCAGTGTGATTTAAAAGAAAAAAGAATCTTAAAATGACCTTTATATAAATATATAAATGGAAAACAAAGAGAACTCCACAGCACTGCTAAATGCTAGTGTGAAGGTGGAGATATGTTGGGGAGAATAAACAGTGTGATTTAGGGGGAAAAAAAGAAAAAATGCAAAAGGAAAAATATATATATTTTTTATTTTTACTTTATTTTACTTTACAATACTGTATTGATTGCCATACATTGACATGAATCTGCCATGGGTGTACACGAGCTCCTAATCCTGAACCCCCCTCCCTCTTCCCACCCCATATCATCTCTCTGGGTCATCCCCGTGCACCAGCCCCAAGCATCCTGTAT
>SJYC01086550.1:0-40364 GCA_006408675.1 Madoqua kirkii | reverse complement strand
CATAGCAATACAGGCATACCTCAAGAAACAAGAAAAAAGTCAAATAAATAACCTAACTCTACACCTAAAGCAACTAGAAAAGGAAGAAATGGAGAACCCCAGAGTTAGTAGAAGGAAAGAAATCTTAAAAATTAGGGCAGAAATAAATGCGAAAGAAACCATAGCAAAAATCAACAAAGCAAAAAGCTGGTTCTTTGAAAGGAAAAATATTTTTAAAGGGTTTTCAAAGTCGTAGTTCTTAGTTGTGGAGTCTGACTCTGTGAATGAGCAGTTGGGTGAGTGGCCTGTGATGTTTTCCTCGTTGGCAGAGCTTGTGCCTGTGTTCTGACTGATGGAACTGGATCTCCTCTCTTTGAAAGGCAGTGTAGTGTCCAGTAGTCTTGGAGTGTCTATGGGTTCAGCATGCTTTTGGGCAGTGGTTCCAGCTTTCACGGTAGGCACATCCATTTCTGAGCTGCTTCAAAGTGGCTCTCTCCGCATAACTGCAGTGCCGCCAGTCCCCTGCTTGTCCCTGGGATCATTGCTGGACCTTCTGTTCCCCTATCCCGCCCTACGCTGCTGGCCAAAACTTGCTAGGTAGGTGCTTGTGTGGATCCTTCTGTGTCGCGGCAACTTGTGTGGGCGTCCCTCAGCCCTCTAAGCTCACCCTCTGGGTCGCAGCGCTGTGTGTACTTGACTCAGTCCCCGAGGTCCACCCTCTGTGCCACTTGTTTCAGCGCCCCGGGCTGGCCTCTTCATCGCGGGGCCAGTGTGAACTTGTTTCAGCTCCCCATGCCCACCCTCTGCATCACGGGCTTATGTGCACTTGTTTCAGCTCACTGCCTGCACTCTTTGTCATGGGCTTATTAATTCTTTCCGCTGTGCTGGCTGTTCTCCATTTTAAAGTAACATAATCCAAAAAATTGGAATACAGAAAAGTCATGTTGAGGACAAGAATAAACATTTCAGTTAATATTAACTGAGCTGCATATGATAGAGTGTAGTATTGAGTATATTTTTCCATCTGTTGTACTCAACCTAGCATTCAGAGATATGAGATATATACTCACTCATTCAGTGAGTATAGAAACAGTGTGCATGAGATATAATAATGTACCTTAGTCATGAGTGTTGATTATAAGTAATAAGTAAACAGATCTTCTAGCATAGGTTTGGGTGACATTAAGTGAATCTGCTTCTTAACTCTATTTTATCCCAGTGGCAGGTCTATTCCATACTGTTTCACAGTGTGCCTTGATACAGAGCAGAGTATCACCTCAGTTCAGTTCAGTTGCTCAGCCGTGTCCGACTCTTTGCGACCCCATGAATCGCAGCACGCCAGGCTTCCCTGTCCATCACCAACTCCCGAAGTTTTCTCAGACACAAGTCCATCGAGTCAGTGATGCCATCCAGCCATCTCATCCTCTGTCTTCCCCTTCCCCTCCTGCCCCCAATCCCTCCCAGCATCAGGGTCTTTTCCAATGAGTCACCTCTTCACATGAGTTGGCCAAAATATTGGAGTTTCAGCTTTAGCATCAGTCTTTCCAATGAACATCCGGGGCTAATAATCCTTTATAACGGACTGGTTGGATCTCCTTGCAGTCCAAGGGACTCTCAAGAGTCTTCTCCAACACCACAGTTCAAAAGCATCAATTCTTCGGTGCTCAGCTTTCTTCACAGTCCAACTCTCACATCCATACATGACCACTGGAAAAACCATAGCCTTGACTAGGTGGACCTTTGTTGGCAAAGTAATGTCTCTGCTTTTTAATATGCTATCTAGGTTAGTCATAAGAGCAGAGTATGGACCCTGTATTATTTTTGGCAGATGCCAGAATTAGAGCTATTACTTCTCCTTTCTGGACTATACACACTGATTCCTTTTTATAGAAGCAATAAGATGGAAATTGCACAATCCCAGAACACAGACACTAGTCAGAGTTTTAATATCTCTTTTTTTTTAATCAAGTAGAATGTCAGAAAATACCGATGTATATCTTTCTCTTCTAACTCTCCACTGAACATGAGATTCCTCAACAATCTGAACTGCTCTGAGTCTCAGAGTTAGCACTAATCTCTTATTGATCTCAAAAGTGTCCATGGTGAGGGAAACACCAGAAACAGCACAGGAAGTTTTCACCCTGCAACTAAGTTTTTGCAGGCATGGCTGAGCGACTGAATTATAGGAAGTTTTCTAATCTATGAACATCGTACATACCTTTATTTACTAGAAAATTCTTAATTTTTCTGAAGTTGTCTATAAAATTTGTTGTAAGCTTGTTAGTAGGTGCATTGTTCTACTTATGCTTATTTTGAATGGGATATTTTCTTCTAACACATTTACTGACTGGCTGTTAATTATGCATCCTTTCTGGACTATACACACTGATTCCTTTTTATAGAAGCAATAAGATGGAAATTGCACAATCCCAGAACACAGACACTAGTCAGAGTTTTATATCTCTTTTTTTTTAATCAAGTAGAATGTCAGAAAATACCGATGTATATCTTTCTCTTCTAACTCTCCACTGAACATGAGATTCCTCAACAATCTGAACTGCTCTGAGTCTCAGAGTTAGCACTAATCTCTTATTGATCTCAAAAGTGTCCATGGTGAGGGAAACACCAGAAACAGCACAGGAAGTTTTCACCCTGCAACTAAGTTTTTGCAGGCATGGCTGAGCGACTGAATTATAGGAAGTTTTCTAATCTATGAACATCGTACATACCTTTATTTACTAGAAAATTCTTAATTTTTCTGAAGTTGTCTATAAAATTTGTTGTAAGCTTGTTAGTAGGTGCATTGTTCTACTTATGCTTATTTTGAATGGGATATTTTCTTCTAACACATTTACTGACTGGCTGTTAATTATGCATGGGAAAATATTATTTTTGTTCTGTTTGGTTTTTTTTTTTTGGCAGTACTCTTTTGGAGAATAATTTTATTAAAGAACATTTTATTTGCAGAAAAACATATGGGTCAATACAGTTTCATGAACTCAATACCGCACTGAGGGCGAGAAAAGGTGCTTCTTCTGTTCTCCTCTCCCACCACTGCCTCCACCAGAATAACTGCTAACCCAACACTAAAACCATACAACAACTTTGCCTGTTTTTGAATTCATATAAATAGAATCATACATTATGAACTCTTTTGTGTCTGGCTTCTTTTATCCCATGTTATGTTTGCAAGATTCATCCTTATTCTGTATCATTGACATTTGTACATTCTTTGTGCTGAACAGAATTTTTTAACTAATATACCCCAATTTGGTTGTCCACTCTATTTTCATGGGCATTGGTTTGAGGCTATTACAAATAGTATTTCTGTGAACATTCTTCAACATGTCTTTTGAACTTATTTATGCATTTTTTGTTGGTTTCACACCTAGGAATGGAATAGCTTAGTCACATATTTAAAGGGTACTGCCAAACAGATGTCTACAGTAGTTGAACCAATTTATAGTTCCATCAGCAGTATATGAGAGTTCCAGTTTGAGTACAAAACCTATCAGTTGCTCAGCACCCAGCTGACACCTGGTACTCTGCACCCTTTTCCATCATTTACTGTAGCTGTGCGTGTAGTCCTAGCACACGTGGCTTCTTCTCTCATGACATTGTACAAGAGACAGGGATCAAGACCATCCCCCAAAGAAAGAAATGCAAAGAAGCAAAATGGCTGTGTGAGGAGGCCTTACCAATAGCTGTGAAAAGAAGGGAAGCAAAAAGCAAAGGAGAAAAGGAAAGATATAAGCATTCCAAAGAATAGCAAGAAGAGATAAGAAAGTCTTCTTCAGTGATCAATGCAAAGAAATAGAGGAAAACAACAGAATGGGAAAGATTAGAGATCACTTCAAGAAAATTAGAGATATCAAGGGAACATTTCATGAAAAGATGGGCTCGATAAAGGACAGAAATGGTATGGACCTAACAGAAGCAGAAGATATTAAGAAGAGGTGGCAAGAATACACAGAAGAAATGTACAAAAAAGATTTTCACGACCCGGATAATCACGATGGTGTGATCACTCATCTAGAGCCAGACATCCTGGAATGTGAAGTCAAGTGGGCCTTAGAAAGCATCACTACGAACAAAGCTAGTGGAGGTGATGGAATTCCAGTGGAGCTATTTCAAATCCTGAAAGATGATGCTGTGAAAGTGCTGCACTCAGTATGCCAGCAAATTTGGACAACTCAGCAGTGGCCACAGGACTGGAAAAGGTCAGTTTTCATTCCAATCCCAAAGAAAGGCAATGCCAAAGAATGCTCCAACTAACACACAATTGCACTCATCTCACAATCTAGTAAAGTAATGCTCAAAATTCTCCAAGCCAGGTTTCAACAGTACATGAACCATGACATTCCAGATGTTCAAGCTGGTTTTAAGAAAGGTAGAGGAACCAGAGATCAAATTGTCAACATCCACCGGATCACTGAAAAAGCAAGAGAGTTCCAGAAAAACATCAATTTCTGCTTGATTGACTAAGCCAAAGCCTTTGACTGTGTGGATCACAATAAACTGTGGAAAATTCTGAAAGAGATGGGAATACCAGACCACCTGACCCGCCTCTTGAGAAATATGTATGCACGTCAGGAAGCAAAAGTGAGAACTGGACATGGAACAAAAACCTGGTTTCGAATAGGAAAAGGAGTATGTCAAGGCTGTATATTGTCACCCTAGTTATTTATCTTATATGCAGAGTACATCACGAGAAATGCTAGTCTGGAGGAAGCACAAGCTGGAATCAAGATTGTTGGGAGAAATATCAATAACCTCAGATATGCAGATGACACCACCTTGATGGCCGAAAGCAAAGAACTAAAGAGCCTCTTGATGAAAGTGAAAAAGGAGAGTGAAAAACATTCAGAAAACTAAGATCATGGCATCTGGTCCCATCACTTCATGGCAAATATATGGGGAAACAGTGGAAACAGTGGCAGACTACTTTTTTGGGCTCCAAAATCATGGCAGATGGTGACTGCAGCCATGAAATTAAAAGACGCTTACTCCTTGGAAGGAAAGTTATGACCAACCTAGACAGCTTATTAAAAAGCAGAGACATTACTTTGCCACAAAGGTCTGTCTAGTCAAAGCTATGGTTTTTCCAGGAGTCATGAATGGATGTGAGAGCTGGACCATAAAGAAAGCTGAGCACCGAAGAATTGATGCTTTTGAACTGTGGTGTTGGAGAAGACTCTTGAGAGTCCCTTGGACTGCAAGAAGATCCAACCAGTTCATCCTAAAGGAAATCAGTCCTGAATATTCATTGGAAGGATGATGCTGAAGCTGAAACTCTAATACTTTGGCCACCTGATGCCAAATAACTGACTCATTTGAAAAGACCCTGATGCTGGGAGGGATTGGGGGCAGGAGGAGAAGGGGACAACAGAGGATGAGATAGTTGGATGGCATCACTGACTCGATGGGCATGGGTTTGAGTAAACTCCAGGAGTTGGTGAAGGACAAGGAGGCCTGGCATGCTGCAGTCCATGGGGTCACTGAGTTAGACACAACTTAGCCACTGAGCAACAACAACATTTTTCTTATTGCTTTATAGGAGTTTTTTTTTTTTTAATAACATCTTGGATATGAGTCCTTTGTCAGATTTATGTATTGTCGAAAGCTTCTCCTACTGAGGATTCTTTAATGGTGTCTTAGAGTGTAATTTATCATTTTTCTTTATGGTTATTGTGTCTACTCCAAGTTTATGATGATTCTCAAGCTATTAATTACTAGATGCCATTCCTCTTTCTGGCCACTTCATTTAACCTTCTTGTTGGTTCCAACAATCATGATGTAAGACTCATTTTTTTCTTTTTAGATAGGTAATCATTTGAATTAATTGGCTGTTTTAGGTCTTCTTTTCATATAAGTCAAGAAATAACCAAAACATGATTAAATGGACATAAACAATATAAGACTGATTGCTTTACATACCAAGAAATTCCAACATAGGGCGGCAACACGTACAGCATGTCAGGTTCCAGTTCTGCTTCAATGAAAGACTTCCCTGCTTTGTTATCCTCCTGTTGACTTCATCCTCAGGTTGCTAGCCAAAGGCACTGAGCCCTAGTTTGCTAAGAAATACACAGGGAAGCCCAGCTTCCTGGCAGCTCAGAGGTAAAGAATATGCCTGTAATGCAGGAGCCACGGGAGACCCAGTTTGATCCCTGGGTGGGGAAGATCTCCTGGACGAAGGCAAGGCAACCCACTTCTGTATTCTTGCCAAGGACAGAGGAACCTTGTGGGCTACAGTCCACCTGGTTGCAGAGTCAGACACGACTGAAGTGACTGAGCGTACACATACAGGGAAGCCTGGCATGTCACCCTCCATGGGGTCACAAAGAGTCGGACACTGAGCACACACACGTAGGAAATATTTCATCATGACTGAATGGTGATTATTATCAGATGCTTTTCTTGCAGTGATTGAGTTAATACTGTTTTATTCCTTTAACATGTTGACTAATATGCCAAATCTATTTTCTAGTTTTGAACCATCCTTGAATTTCTCAGGTAAATATATTCTTAAATATCTTCTGACAATCTCCTGATGGATTCAGTTTGCTAATATTTTATATAATATCTTGGATTCTTTGTTTATAACAAAATAGGCCTATACTTTTATTTTCTTGTGTGATCTCCAGCTTAATTTGATATCAGAGTTAAGCCGAATGGCTTAATTCCTCCTATTTTTCTATGTCTTAGAGCAATTTGATATATTAGAAATTACAGTTGATCCTCATTACTTGTGAATTCTCTATCTGTGAATTTGCCTACCAGTTAAAATTGATTTGTAACCCCAAAATCAATACTTGCAGCACTTTTGTGGTCATTTGGGGACAAATGCAGAGAAGTGAAATATCTGAATCATCCTACAGGACATTCCCAGTGGAAGCCAAACAAGGTGATGCTCTGCCTTCGTGACTCAGCTCTCCTACTGTGATCACGTATCTTTCTCATGGTCTACTTAGTGCCATGTCTTTTGTTTCTGTGCTTTTGTTGGTGATTCTGCAGCTTAAAGTGGTCTCCAAGCACAGTGCTGGCATGTTGCCTAAGTTTCTAAGCACAAGAAGGATATGACGTGCCTTATGGAGGAAATTTGTATTTGAAATAAGTCTTGTTGAGGCATAATTTATTGCGCTATTGGCTATGAGTCTAATGTTAATGGATCAACAATATCTATTAAGTAAAATATTTTTAAACAGAAATGTACATAAAGCAAAGTTATGTATTGATCAGTTGGTGAAAATGTGGCCAGAGGCACACAGGACTAACTCTACATTTCCCCTAACAGCAATAATTCAGTGCTCACTAATTCAGTGTTAATAGTGACTTTTTAGAGCATCAGTTCAGTCGCTCAGTCGTGTCTGACTCTTTGCGACCCACCAATAATGAGAACTGACTATACCTATTGTTTGCAGAGTTGACAGCAGTGACTTTATTGCCTCTTGTAGACACAGATCAGTAATTACCATTTTGCTTTCTTTTCTGGACTCAGTCTGTTCAAGCATCCTCTTGGGCCAATTTTAGTAATCTACACTTCTTTAAAAAGTGTCTGTTTCATCTGATATTCACATTGACTGGCATTCTTTTTTATAATATTTTATTCTCCTGTATATGTTCCATTTTGGTTACGAATCTTATTATTTGGGGGTTTCTCTTTTTCTCTGGTATCTGTCAATGTCTAACTTTGACGTTGTTGACATTGTGTTTGCCTGTAAGCATTTTCAAATAATGAAGTCTTATTTTGTGATTACTTTGTTGTTTGTTTATTTTCCTTAACATTTTCTCATATCTTTATTAACTCCATCCTTCTTTTTAAAGTTTAAAACTCAGTCCATTTGTCTTAATTATTTTTTATATTCTAAAATAAAATCACATATGATACTTTAAATTTTCCCTCAGCTTTCTCTTTGACTCTCTCATCCCATAAGATTTTATATAAAATTTTTTGCTGCTATGTAGCTATAAAATATTTTGTAGCTTAATTTTTATTTTATTGAAACCAAGAATTACTAGAAGTGTTTTTTCCAGAGTACTAATTATTTTACATACCAGTTAATTAATTAATTTCTAATTTTACCACACTGCCATCAGCAAATGTGGCTATATGGGGTTAACTACTAGAACCTGTATTTCTTCCTCTGGTACTAGGCTGAACACAAAGATTCTCAAAAAGGTCTTGAAATAATATTGCTGTGCATCAGGGCATCAAGGAACAGCTTTCCTTGTTTTCTAAATTTCCCAAGCTGCCTGCAAATGCTAACTCTTCCTGTCCTCCTGGGAGGGGTTGCCAGGCCCCACATGTATGATAGCTTGCCCTTCCTCTTTATCTCCTCCCACTTCTAAGACCTAGAGGTGGTTCCTTCCTCCAATACAGTTAGGAACTGACTTTTTATCTTATAAGCCCTTTCTACTTGTATCTTATAATAAAAATTGACATTCATATTCCTAAACTCTGTTTTTATACATAAAAGGGAATTTGGTAATTTGAAATCTGTTTTCTCTCCCAGAAAACCCTGACCTTTAAAACTATCGTCTTACTACAGACTCAAAAAACCTAATTTGAGGCTGAGCAATGTTAGAACCGGACAATGGGCTGGTTCAAAACTGGAAAAGGAGTACATCAAGGCTGTATATTGTCACCCTGCTTATTTAACTTCTATACAGAGTACTTCATGAGAAACACTGGGCTGGAAGAAGCACAAGCTGGAATCAAGATTGCTGGGAGAAATATCAATAACCTCAGATATGCAGATGACACCACCCTTATGGCAGAAAGTGAAGAGAAACTAAAGAGCCTCTTGACGAAAGTGAAAGAGGAGAGTGAAAAACTGGCTTAAAACTGAACATTCAGAAAATGAAAATCATGGCATCTGGTCTCATCACTTCATGGCAAATAGATAGGAAAGTAATGAAAACAGTGACAGACTTTATTTTCTTGGGCTCCAAAATCACTGCAGATGGTGACTGCAGCCATGAAATTAAAAGACACTAGCTCCTTGGAAGAAAAGCTATGACCAACCTAGATAGCATATTAAAAAGCAGAGATAGTACTTTGCCAACAAAAGTTTTTAGTGTATGGTCAAAGCTATGGTTTTCCCAGTAGTCATGTATGGATGCAAGAATTGGACCATAAAGAAAGCTGAGTGCTGAAGAACTGATGCTTTTGAATTGTGGTGTTGTAGAAGACTCTTGAGAGTCCCTTGGACTGCAAGGAGATCAAACCAGTCAGTCTTAAAAGAAATCAGTCCTGAATATTCATTGGAAGGACAGATGTTGAAGCTGAAACTCCAAAACTTTCGCCTCCTGATGAGAAGAGCCAACTCATTAGAAAAGCCTCTGATGCTGGGAAAGACTCAAGGCAGGAGGAGAAGGGGTGACAGAGGATGAGATGCCTGGATGGCATCAGTGACTCAATGGGCGTGAGTCTGAGCAAGCTCCAGGAGTTGGTGATGGACAGGGAGGCCTGGAATGCTGCAGTCCATGAGGTCACAAAGAGCTGGACACAGCTGAGCAACTGAACAACACCAACAAGTGGCTTTATTGCCCTATGAGACATATATTTAGGCCCTGAAGCACTGAAACCCATTGATTCAATGGAACGGAAATCACACGGCATAATGATTTAAACGGAATTAAAAATACCCTGATTTAACATTAAAAAAAAATACTCAAGTGATTCTGATTGATTCGTTTTTTTGTGTGGTCCAATTGGCCTGAATTTCAATTAGCAGCTTACAGTAACTAGCTGTGGTAAATTATTTCTTCACCATTCTTCCATCCCACTCCCCTCAGCTGTGATGCATTTTTAGCAGAGAAATTTCCCAGTGTCCCTAGCTTGGAGTTTGGCCAGGTGATTTGCTTTGACCAATGAAACATGAGAGGACTTCTGTGTACTACTCTGAACCAGACTATAAATGTATATGTGCAGCTTGGTTTGCCCTCTCACATTCTTGCAATTCTCCATGAAGAGATTGTCCAGAACACCAGTTTCTTCATTCTGAATCCCAGAATAAGGAGACACATGGAACAGACCCAAATCTAACCCATATCCTGCTGCCAAGCCCAGCCAAACCCAGCTGAGTCATAACCCAGTCCACAGACTGATGAGCAAGAAACCAATATTTGTTGTTAGAAGTCAATGGAGATTTGGGGAGTTTTTTGTTCTATAGCATTATTTCAGCATAAAGCTGACTTATTCAGTAATCTTGTAGGAAATTATTCTGGCATGCTCTATATTTTATATAAATCACAGTAGACAATTCAAATTATATATCTGATTCTCCAATTTAATCAAGTCTCCATATGAACAAGGGAAGAAGAAAAAGTTTGTACCACGTAGTTTGGTAGCACACTTGGGTGGATGCAGTGGAAATATACCTACATCTTTCCATTAGGTTAGGAATATTTCAGTTTCTACTAGCTGGTCAGGAACCTAGCAAGGTCTTCACAAATGCAAGGCTTCCCACCATGCATCTTAGAGTACAGCCACCCTACAGGGTTTACATTGGCGCAGAATAACACCCCAGCCAGTGGGAGGGTAAGTATAACAACTTCCTCATGACCAGCTGCTCATCTGCATAACTCCAGCACAAGGGTGACATCCTATCAATGTGATGATGGGCTGAAATAGAGATGAATTTCAATATTCACATATTACCGTGGGTATCTATCTCACCCACCTTAAGCTGACATCTGTGACGGCCTTTCTGAGTAACTCAGGGCATCGGAGGGTTGCTCTCTCCCATGAGCCAAGATAGCTTTGGCAAACACATCTGTATAATGTGTGCACTGGGCACATTTCCTTGTTGAATTATTCAACTAAATCTGATAATGAGAGTGCATTGACACAGTTAAACACTCAGGTGAATAAAGGATTCACTTTGAAGTGCAGACATTTTGGAGTCATCTGTGCTTTAACAAGTGATGATTCTTACTACCCTCATCCAGGGAGGAAGAAACTTTAGAAAAGGTAAACTAGAGTTGAGCGTGCTGGAGGCTTTTTCTGGCATGATTTCAAGGAGATGAAAGGTGGAGGCAGTTGCCAGTATTCATTTGAGCCATCAATCTTTTTTTGAATAAATGTAATGAATCTTAAGAGATGGGAAAATGAGACTCAGTTCTTAAGTGAATCTTATTTCTTCCTCTGAACTCCAGTGGGATATAGAGAGATGAACATAAGTACAGGTATCAACACATCTGATTTCTGATCCTTCCTCTGTAAAGCCCCCCATGCACAAACTTACAAAAACCTTGAGCTTTTTTCATCTCAAATCTCACTCTGTAAAATGGGAGAAAATTGACTGATTCCCCCATTGTTACCACAGTATGTACAAGGCATCAACAAAAGTTTTGCAAATACAAGGCTATCCAAAATACAAATTTGGGTAATGGTTGCATTTAAATATGATGCATACTGTATGAAGCATCTGACAGTCACACTGCTGTCTCTACAATAAGGACATCATCACTGATAATGATTTGGCATTTGGCAAATGACATCCTGTAGTTTTACTAGTGTGCTTGTCTCTCCAGCTGGTCTGTATGTCCTTACAAATAAGGACTATTTCTCAACTCTCTTTTAATATTCATAACTTAGTACAGTATGGAAAGCACAAGGTAGGTGATCATTGATTGTATAATGAAGTGTTAGTCACTCGGTCGTGTCTGACTCTTTGTGACCCCCTGGTCTGTAGCCCGCCAGGCTCCTCTGTGCTTGGAATTCTCCAGGCAAGAGTACTGGAGTGGGTTGCCACTCCCTCCTCCAGGGGATCTTCCCAACTCAGGGATCAAACCTGAGTCTCCTGCACTGCAGGCAGACTCTACCGACTGAGCCACCAGGGAAGCCCTGATTGTATAATAAAAGTAGTTAAGAGCAGCCATTTATTGATTCTTTTCCATGTGCCAAACCCTGCACTAGGCATTTAACACACACTGTCTCTGATTCATACAATTGTGCGAAAACTCCAAAGGAAAAATTATCCCCATCTTACAGATCAAGAAACTGAAGGTCAGAGAGACTATGAGACTAAGTCAAGGTCTACTGCTAATTTAATTAAGAATGACTCTGCATGTAATGAATAAACCTTTTAAGTAATTAGATGGTCATCGTTAATTGTGTAGAAAAGCAGGAACTGAAATAAAGTATTACTAGTAATTGCTGTCCTAGCTCACTATTCTTATCAACTATTCAGTGTCTGCTAGGATCAGAGAACTTACTTAACCTCTGAAACCAAAGCTTTATATCAGTATCTAGAGAAGAAAGTAAACTGTGCTAATGCTCACTTCTTAACAGAGAAATAAGTTCAGCTGCCTAAGATGTCTGGTCTAAGTCTTTCTTTCCAAATGATGACTCAGTCGTGTCCTACTCTTTGCAACCCCATGGACTGTAGCCTATCAGGCTTCTCTCTCCATGGGATTCTCTAGGCAAGAATACTGGAGTGGGTTACCATTTCCTTCTCAGGGGATCTTCCCGACCCAGGGATTGAACCCAGGTCTTCGGCATCAGAGGCAGACGCTTTAACCTCTGAGCCACCAGGGAAGCCCACACCTAACTTAATGAAGTGATACTTGTTTGTCAAAATTTCATGCATACTTATCCTTGAAAACACATGTACCCAGTTATGTCTATATTTTACACACTATTTCCCCCATATTATATGCTCAATAAGAAAACTGTGAAAGCAGGACAAGAGAGAGGATTTGTAAAAGTTGGGTGTTTGTTCCCCAGTGACCTCCACGTGACCGTAATCCAGTACTGCAGATGAGTCATTAGATGCGTCTCATCCTCACAGCATCTCTTTCACGGTCTTAGCCAACCGCTCTCTTTTTGCCTCTGAAGCAATGAGAACCGAGACAGACGAAGTGACCAGACTGCGGTCAGTCAGTTGGCCCGGGTCTGAGTTACAATTAGAATCCAGGCTTTCTTGCCGTTCCCCCCAACCCCAAATTTCCAAATTACACTTTTAAAAATACACTATCCTTTTCTCCTGTAATAATTAAGAAATATAAGCTTAAGAAACACCTAGTCTTCTTCAGTCTTGAATTAGCCCGTGACTTGAATAGTAAGTTTTCAAAAACATACAGTAAATCTGATTTTAAAAAATCAACTCTGCTCAGGGAACCTTTCCTTACTTACAAAAACCTTCACACTTAGTGTTGCAGTTCGTTCTCACTGCAGTCCTATGAGCTGCTATTATGATCTTGATCTTGTGGATGAGGAAACTGTTGGTCAAGAGACTAAATCATTCAGCTGGTGGGTAGCAGAGCCAGACTCTAAAACGGCTGCATAAATTTGACTTCACTGATGCCTCCCTTTCAACACAATTCCTGATTCTTCTCATGGAAAAACTACCTGTCTCCCAGTGAGTTCAAGCTTCCCTTCGCAGGGTAGTGAGTTTTGGCCAAGAGCGGGGGCCAGGCCAGGGACTACGCTTCAGCCCTATACCCTTTTGGGTGTGGCCATGTTCATCACTGGAACGTGAGCAGAAACGTTCGGTGTCAGAAGCAGATGTACCTTTACACGCTTCTCCTTTCCCATCCTCTGGTGTGTGTTGCTGTCTGGGGCGTCCTTGGTATGCACGAGCTGAAGATGGCAGAGCTGCTCACCCAGGGCCCCCGAGTAATAGTAGCACAAATGTGCCTTACTCCGTGAGTAAAGGAAAAAAAATGTTTCTTGGGAAAACCAATGACATTGCAGGCTTTGTCTGCAAACCTAGCTAACAAAATGAATATACTTTTTATTGGAGAAGAGGATTAAGATTTCTATTACTTCTTATCACTATAAATACTTGTTTGCTAAATTCACTGACTTTAATTTTACAAAATGGAAATGATTCTCCCAAGTCATTTCCCAATGACTGCCTTTCTGCCCCTTGATTTTCTCTTAGTTAAAGCTTAAGGATAATTACTGGGCTTCCCAGGTGGCACTAGTGGTAAAGAATCTGTCTGTTAATGTGGGAGACGTGGGTTCAGTCCCTGGGTCGGGAAGACCCCCTGGAGGAGGGCACGGCAACTACTCCAGTATTCTTGTCTGTAAAATCCCATGAACAGAGGAGCCTGGCGGGCTACAGTCCATGGAGTTGCAAAGACTCAGACGTGACTGGGCACACAGTGATCAATCTCCTAAATTTCTAGGTATGGTACTCAAAGTGTGTATGATACTCAAACTCAGACTAAAGCAACTGAACACTCAAACACAAGTGCCACAAAAACACATTCATAGCATAATTATTTGTAAAATAAATAGATACCTGACAAAATTTTTTCTTAAAGCCCCCCTTCTTTTAAACCCTTTCAAGCACTCCCCATCTTCAAAAACATTTTTGAGGAAAATTTACATCTCTGACTGGACAAGGAGTGGTGGTCTGGAATGAATCAGCAAGGATTTATTGTTTCCCAGGAATATAGTTCACACAAGGGCTTCCCTGCTGGTTGACAACCCTGAGCCTTACCACTCGGATGCTCCGTCAGCAACACACAGGACCTGTTGTCTGGGCACTGGTTCCAAAATGCGGCCTAAAATTTATGCCACGACCTCACATCGCCCACATTTCCCCACCACACAGAGGGTCTGAGGCCTTCACTCTTTTCATCCTCTTGATGTGGTTGCTCCAGGAGTGAGGAGTGGGAGAAATGATGGTTTTGAAAAAGGTACCTCGAAAAATTATTTTGACAACTCCCTCCTCCACTGTAAGCTTTCAACCTTCTCTCTCGCCACCAAGTCAAAGTATTGCTCCTCTCAATATGTCAAGTCTAAAGCCTGAATCAAAAAATCTGAAAAAAAAGGCAAAGTTTTGCCAACAAAGCAGTCCCTATAGCAAATGATAAATACCTCAAGCCTTTTTGAAAAAAAGAAAAAAAAAAATCCTAAAAGCAGAGTTTGGCCACTGGAGTAAATCCCCATAGAAAAAGGAATAAATCTCTGTGGCATGTGCTAATGTACACCGTTTCCCTTAAACACCTCTTCCTGTCCGCTTTCCACACCTCCTTACCCCCTTTCCCAATGCTCCTTTGTTCTGTGTCTTTTGGCCTTCAGGGGACAGCTTAGCTAGCAGATGGTACTAGGAAAACCGAGGGTATTGCATGCAGCTGTGTGTAAGCATATTGGTGAATTAAAATTCCAGGTCTAGGACCTGAAGTAAAAATCATCGTGAGCAAAAAGATAGATGATTTTTTTCCCATGCTTTATTCATTCATGTGCACAATAGGAATTCACCTATGGTGTCAGCACTGTTTAAGGCAAAGGAGAAATAAAATTAAAAGATGTGCTCTCTGTTTCCTTAGCCAGGTACATGTTATAAGTTTAAGAATCCCAAACAAACTATACAACTAAAACATAAAGAATGAGAGATTCAATAACTAAACAGAAAAGATGCACATCTTGAAAGGCATCATACATGAGTCAGGAAACGTGCTCTTGTTTACTTTGTTTCATTGTTTGTTTGCAGGAGGACTGTCCTAGAATGGAATATCAGGAACACATGTCATAGGACAGGTGACATAAAACACCCCAAGAGACATCTTTGGTCTGCAAACATCATGAGGCAGACTCTAACTATAGCCCAGAGTTCAGATTTGTTCTCCTCTGCTCAAGAGATGGATATGGACCCAAGGGAGAGTCTAGTAGAGATGCACGGAAGAGAGGAAGCCCGCAAAAGAAGGCGCTGGAGATGTTGATGGAAGCAATAGTGGGCTCCCTCCTAGCTGGCTTCACGTTCAGCTCTACTGTGACTCACAGCATGCTCCCCCAAGGAAGTCCCAAAGGGATTGAACTTCCGCTATGAAACTTCCACTATTCTCCGGCTCTTTTGCTGTCCAAATGGGCCAGTCCAGAGTTGCCCAATAAGTCACCTTGAACTACACCTGCTTTGCATTATTGCCTCCTGCTTCTCTTCCCTGGAGATTCTTCAGCCATCTGGACCACATTGTGGCATGACACACTTCTCATTTTCTCCACAAACATCCCTGATTGAAGGCAGATGACACCTGACCTCCAGCTCACCTTTAGGAGTCTGTGCGAAGTCTGGTTAAGCACAACTAGGTTATAGTGTGGCTGTTATTCCTATCTTCCAACTCTGTGGGTCACAGGTTATTTTATAGCACTCCAGCTATTGTACAGGGAGATCACAACCAGATTGAAATACTGTTTAAGTCAAACATCTAGATAATTAGACCATAAGCCCAACTATTAAGAAAAGTCATGCCTTTAGAAGTCCTTAGGAATAGGCTAGACATTCACCTGTCTTGGATGTTTCAATATACTTCTATATAGAAGATGATTTTTTGATATTTCAACACTGTAATCATATATCCCAAATATATTAACATTTAATAACATGTTAAATATGTTTATTACCTCTTAATAACATATCATTTTTAACATTTAACATTAACACATAATAACATATATTAACATTTCTCTAGCTTTTACTTCCTCTTTGGTCCATGTGTTAGGGAATGAAAGGGAGGTGGAAAATCTGCCAGTAAATTGTAGCTACTGTATAGCTCTTCCATGGGGCTGGAAATGACCCAGTAATTTTTAAATCTGATTAACTCTTGCCTCATGTAAATGTATCACACTGGTTTGGATAAGATCCATTGGCTCGACTCTTTTGGCATTGTCTTCAGTTTCTTCCCTCTCCATCATTATCATTAAACTATATTGTGTTCTCTCTATATAATGGGTTTTGTGCTAAGTGCTTTACACATATCATCTATTAGAAATCTCACCACAATTCTATTAGGTAGATAATATTAGTCCCATTTTGCATACAAGGAAATTGAGACTAAGAGAGATTATGTGACTTGCCCACTAGTAATAATGATATCTTTTTTTTTTGTCTAAATAACCTAAGGCATTTGATAAGGAATAACTTTTATGACCTGGAACCTCATATTTGCTGGATGATTTTTACATTTCTTGCATTTATTTCAGGTGAATGAAACACACTTATCCCCTTAGTCTCAAAGCATCTTTCTATGCTACTCTTCTCTGTGCTTCTAGGATCTACTATCTTTTCCTCTCTTCTACTTACTCTCCTCTCTCAGTCACACTTCTGTCCTCATCACCTCCATGTGTGTGTGGGGGGGGAGTGATGCAACTTTCCTTCCACCTTTGTCCTGTGCCTACTTACAAGTGCAAAGCTCTCTGCACATGGGTGCAGAGAAACACTCTCTCAGACAGGCTTATAGCAGAGAGCTTTTATTTGCAAGAAGTCTGAAAGGCTTTAACACAGAGAATTTTCCCCTGCTCTTGAATACTGTTGGGCAAGTTTCCAAACTCCCACTGTAGTAGAAAAAAAAAATCCAACTATCTGGAGCATTCTATGCACCTGACACCATCATGTTAGTGGCATCAGATTACATGCTCAGTACAGACTTCTACCACATGCTGTTGCAATTAACCACATGGGAATGTGCAGGCCAGGACCCCTCACAGTCATTTAATCATTGCCATAGTACAACATACAGAGCAGCGAGCACTGAAAGTGCTCGTGGAACATAATGTTATATTTCATTACAAAATGAAATTGTGACTTTCCTGGGAGTGACAGCTCTGGCAGGAAGAGATGATGGCCCGAATTTCTACTTACCACCAGTGCAACGACTCTAATCCTCTAGCTCCATGTCAGGTCTTTGATAAAGAACCTCTAAGGAAACCTCAGGATGGTTTGATTGGCTGAAAACAGTGTCTAGATTTTAGATGCTTGATCAGTCATGAGAACCCACTTAAAGGACAGGTATTAGAAATTCACTAGTCCTTAACACAGACATTGCATTGAAACCAAGAGAGGTCAGTTCAGTTGGAAATGCCTGTGGTACCTGCCCCAAGGCACCTAAAATACTGTAGCATCTAAGAACTCTGCTTCCGGAATTTACTCCCTACTGCCATCTCTTCCAGGGACACCTGCACTCGCAAGCTCCTCCCAGGCTGGTAGGGACTCCAGGTCACATCTTCCTTCCCTGTGAAGAGTTCCAGATCTGTACCTACCCTTCTCCCTGCCTCCTAACACCTGTACCTGTTAAAGGCCTTATTCCAAACATGTGCTTCTGACTTGATTTTAGAACTGCTACCATCTAACTAGTGAAACAGAAATTTGAAGATATTATTTTCTGACTGATACTATCTTCTATTTTAATCACATGGGGTATATTGACTAACAGTGCTGCTTAATGGTACTTAGAAAATAGAACAAAAAAACAACACTTTAGAAGGCTTATAATGGAGTCCTTTCTCTTGTCTCCTGATCAGCTAAAGGATTTGCATAGCCTTCAACATATGTATGATTTTAGTCCTGCAGAGAAAATCTGTCCTGTACAACTATGATATAATCAATGGTAATTGTGAAATTATAGCTTCAAGAAGAGGCGCTGGGCTTCCCTTGGTGGTGCAGTGGCTGAGAATCCACCTGCCAGTGCAGAGGACCCAGGTTTGCCCCTGGTCTGGGAAGATCTCCCATGCCACGGAGCAGCTAAGCCCAGGCACCACAACTGCTATGGCCGCGGGCTCTAGAGCCCGTTCCCCGCAACAAGAGAAGCCGCTGAAATAAGACTGTGCCCCACAACAAGAACGTAGCCCACTCTAAACATCTAGAGGAAGCCTGTGTGCAGCGAAAAAGACCCAACACAGCCAAAAATTAAGAAAGAAATCAACCTTTATAAAAGGCTAACAATTTTTTTTTTAATAGGCACTGATCCTAAAAATGGTACAAGAGTGAAAAGGTTACTGCCTGCATTTAGACAGGGCCAGTCCATGCCAAGACACAAATAAAAAAGATAAATTACTATAGGTTTTGGCTTCAAGGTAGATGACAATTTTGGATTTATTGTTAGTAATATCCTCAGAAGCCACACCAACACCACTTGGGAAAATTAGATTGGGATATACTCTGTTTAGATATCTAAATACTAAATAGGTACTCTATTTAGATATTAAATACCTTAGTAAGTACAGAATTTATATTATTGTTACCTACAGTTACATAATGTGACAGAGACAACGCTATGTGTTCATGAAAGCCCCTTCATTTTTTTTCTAGAACTTATCAGACTAGACCTCAGGACTTCCCTCCTGGTCCAGAAGTTAAGACTCCACGTTCCAGTGCAGGGGATGCGAGGTTGATCCCCGGTCTGGGAGGACGGCATAAGCCCGTGCGCCACAACGAGCGAGGCTGCGCTCTGCAACAACGGAAGCTCACGCACTGCACTAGCGGAAACCACACACAACCCAGACCCAGCGCAGCCGCAGATAAACACACAACATAGACCCAGTGCAGCCGCAGATAAACACACAACCCAGACCCAGCGCAGCCGCAGGTAAACACGCAACCCAGACCCAGCGTAGCCGCAGGTAAACATGCAACCCAGACCCAGCGCAGCCACAGGTAAACACACAACACAGACCCAGTGCAGCCGCAGATAAACACACAACACAGACCCAGCGCAGCCGCAGATAAATGAGCCAAGAGAACATATTTTAAAATAATAGATAAAACTAGACCACGTTTTCCAGTCTCCCCTGACGTTTTGAAGCCCTATGACTAAGTTCCTGCCCATAGAAGGTGGGCAGAAGCCACGACGGGCATTGTTAGACCCAACCTCTAATCCTCCTGTATCCCCCACCCCCTTGCCTCCTTACCCTCACTGGACTGTGATAAGAGCAAGAAAAATGAGCTCTCCTCATCCCATCCACCCCCTCAAATATCTGCAGCTGGTTACAACAGTTATCCCAGTGAAAAAATACACTCCCTGTGCTCCGGAAGGTTCAGTGAGACAACTGTCACAGCGGATGCCAGGACAAAGATTGTAAAAATAATAACAAATGGAGATCCAGCTTCAATCCCTGGGTCAGGAAGAGCCCCTGGAGAAGGAAGTAGCAGCCTAGTCCAGTATCCCTGAATGCAAACTCCCATGGACAGAGGAGCCTGGCGGGCTACAGTCAGTCCACAGTCAGACACAACCAGCGACTAACTTTCACTTTTTCACCACGGGGTCTGGCTTCATCGTAGATGCCAATTATACCCTCATTTTGAAGTAGGATATTTTGGGCATATTGTTGTTGTTGGGAAATCTCTCTTTCCCGTCCCAACTTCCAGTTTTTCTTCCTGAATAATACCAACATTCCTTGTGGGGCTGCGCTCTTTTCTGCCCTCCTTTGTGGCCTGATGGGACCCCACCGCTCCCTCCGTACAGGACATTCTACAAGCACTCAGTGGTTTTCATCTGAGTGAATCTGAACAAAAGGAATGTGGTGATGTAGGCAGTAAAGTAATCTCAGCCCCTTGGGTTCCTTGGCCTTTCCCATAGAGCATGTGTCCTCAGCCAACGCTGAGGAGTCAGACCCTGCATGAGGCACAGCGGATGGGGGCGAGCGCATGACTTAAAACAGATGAGGGTTTTAAGTTCAGCCTGTGCTCAACAGTTAAATTCAATTTAGAGACTTCCCAAAACCCTCTCTGAAGTTACAAAAGGGCCCTGAGAAATCAGCTTCTTTCTTATGTGGTTGCAGATTTAATTCTGCAGTTCGTGAAGCTGCGTCAAAGCGCTTGCATAACGCCGTTAGCTGTCGCTGATGGAAAGGAGGCTGGTTGCTTCTCTGCGGTTAAACACCTACAGTGATTACACAAACATCCAGCCCCCACCATTGTGCTAGATGTGCGAGCCAGAGGTTTCCTGCTCCCAGAGAATTCACAGATGCCTAGCGAAAAAGCCACTGAAAATGCCTGAGAGAGGAAAATACTAAAGGGGTAGACCTGGTGCCTCCGAGGTTAAGCTTGAAAAGCCCATCCCTGGAAGGAAGGGAAGACTTGAAAGCCTGAGAGAAATGCTCAGTCAGAGTCACAGGATTGAGAGGGGTACTGGAGACTCTTCCTGCTGAGATCAAATTCCCTGCCTCTGTGTGGTCAGTGCGAGCCTTTTTCAGCGTCACAGAAAACCTGCCTGCTCCTAATTGCTCCTCACAACTCGAATGTAGGTTCAGGATGACCTTCTGGGAGACAGCAAGCTCCAGCAACTTGAACCCCTTTACACTGACTTGCGGTGCTATACTATTTTTTTTTCTTTAAAACCAGTCTGAATTTGGAAGCCAGAAATATGGTCCCCATCCCATAATTAATTGGTTAGTAATGTGACCTTCCTCTCATCTGGGTCTGTGAATGGGAGAGTCTGTTATTGGAGGCACACAGTAAATACGTGCTG
Source organism: Madoqua kirkii (assembly GCA_006408675.1). NCBI lineage: Eukaryota > Metazoa > Chordata > Mammalia > Artiodactyla > Bovidae > Madoqua > Madoqua kirkii. Next base: position 19,181 of record SJYC01086550.1, on the reverse strand, counting down.
ATCTGACAACAGGATTGAGAGGGGTACTGGAGACTCTTCCTGCTGAGATCAAATTCCCTGCCTCTGTGTGGTCAGTGCGAGCCTTTTTCAGCGGCACAGAAAACCTGCCTGCTCCTAATTGCTCCTCACAACTCGAATGTAGGTTCAGGATGACCTTCTGGGAGACAGCAAGCTCCAGCAACTTGAACCCCTTTACACTGACTTGCGGTGCTATACTATTTTTTTTTTCTTTAAAACCAGTCTGAATTTGGAAGCCAGAAATATGGTCCCCATCCCATAATTAATTGGTTAGTAATGTGACCTTCCTCTCATCTGGGTCTGTGAATGGGAGAGTCTGTTATTGGAGGCACACAGTAAATACGTGCTGATCTGACATCCCCTAACTCTGATGTCATTTGTAAGGAAGTTTAAAATTTTAAAATCTCTATAGAAGAGTGTTTGCTAATCTAGGAGCAGGCTTTCCCCAGTGGTGCAGATGGTATAGAATCTGCCTGCAATGCTGGAGACCCAGGTTCAATCTCTGGGTCGGAAAGATCCCCTGGAGAAGAGAATGGCTACCCACTTCAGTATTCTTGTTTGGAGAACTCTATGGACAGAGGAGCCTGGTGGGCTACAGTCCATGGGGTTGCAAAGAGTCAGACATGACTGAGTGACTCACACACACACACACATACACACACACACTCACACACCCAGGGGCTCATCAAAATTACCAGAGGAGACTGCCGTACTTTGTTAAGATAAATTTAACAAAGTTATTTGGTTTGAGTTGCCTTTAGTTTGTTAAGCTGTAACTTACCTGCAGTGAAATGCACAGATCCTGTAAGTGTGAAATGTTTTGACAAATATATACCACAATGTAATGTCATCCTCATCAAGCCGTAGCAGTGCCGTCAGCCCCAGAAGCTTCCCTAGTGCCCCCTTACCAATTAACTGCCCTTCCCACCCTCCACAATCACAGTCAACCAATCTTTGACTCCCGTCACTATCTAAATGGAACCAAAAGTATGTACTCTTCAGTATCTGGCTTCTTCCACTCCTAATGTCTATGAAAGTCAGCAATTTTTTCTTTTTTTATTTTCAGTGGTATTCTATTGGATGAACATACCTGTTAGGGACTAAATTGTGTCCCCTCAAATTCATTTGGTGAATCTCTAACACCCAAAGTGATTGTATTTGGAGATGAGGCTTTTAGGAGGTAATTAAGGTTTGTGGTTACCGTGTAGTTCCTCCTTCATATCCGACTCTGCAACCCCATGAGCGGTAGCCCCTAGGGTCCTCTGTCCATGGGATTTCCCAGGCAAGAATACTGGAGTGGGTTGCCATTTCCTTCTCCAGGGGATCTTCCTGACCCGGGGATTGAAACTGAATCTCCTGCTTGGCAAGAGGATTGTTTACCACTGAGCCACCTGGATAAATGGGGGCCTAAGGCTAGGGTTCTAATCCAATAGGATTAGTGTCCTTATAAAAAGAGGAAGAAAGAGATCACTCTCTGAGTACACGCACCAAGAAAAGGCCATGAGGAGGCAGCTGTCTACAAGCCAGGAAGAAAACTCTCATCAGAAACTGAATTGGTTGGACCTTAATCTTGGACTTCCCAGATGCCAGAACCATGAGGAACGTGTTTCTGTGGTTTAAGCCATTCAGTGCATGCAATCTTGTTTTCTGGAAATTTTCCAGCAGGTAAGTATTTATTCAAATATATTTCTGTCCCATTTTCCTTATCATTCAGGACTCCAATTATATGTATATTAAACCTCTTGATATTTTCTCACAGGTTACTGATATTCATTCAGTTTTTAAACCTTGTTAGTCTCTCATTTCAGTTTGTATAATTTCTATTGACCTGTCTTGAAGTCTAAAATTCTTTGTTACGTAGTATCCAAACTTCTATTAGCATACTCAATTTTTTTCAAATTTTATATATTGAATTTCTTAAAGAATTTCCATTTGGTTCTTTTTTAATAGTTTTCACCTGTCATCCTTGATGTCTACATTCCTTGCAAAATCTTTAATACATTTATATTTTAAAGTCCTTTCTCTTTCCACTTTATGGTACTTGTGTGGTACACTAAAATAAAATATTAATAGTTCAGATTTCTCCTAGAGTCAACTTTCAGTATAGTTATAATTAGACTGATTTCGTGTGATTAACATGACCCCCCCAAACTGACTTAAATTTGTCATTTTCATATGGCTATTTATGGATTAAAACCTTAATGAGAGATGTATAATGATTGTTTCTATATCCTTGAAAAGCTAACTGTTCCAAAAATACTTCTGATCACAGTTTTCAGGCAGAACAGCAGCATCAACCGTTCTGTACACATACTGAATATCCACTATGTCACAGGCCCTGAGCCTAAGGCTAGGGTTCTAATCCAATAGGATTAGTGTCCTTATAAAAAGAGGAAGAAAGAGATCACTCTCTGAGTACACGCACCAAGAAAAGGCCATGAGGAGGCAGCTGTCTACAAGCCAGGAAGAAAACTCTCATCAGAAACTGAATTGGTTGGACCTTAATCTTGGACTTCCCAGATGCCAGAACCATGAGGAACGTGTTTCTGTGGTTTAAGCCATTCAGTGCATGCAATCTTGTTTTCTGGAAATTTTCCAGCAGGTAAGTATTTATTCAAATATATTTCTGTCCCATTTTCCTTATCATTCAGGACTCCAATTATATGTATATTAAACCTCTTGATATTTTCTCACAGGTTACTGATATTCATTCAGTTTTTAAACCTTGTTAGTCTCTCATTTCAGTTTGTATAATTTCTATTGACCTGTCTTGAAGTCTAAAATTCTTTGTTACGTAGTATCCAAACTTCTATTAGCATACTCAATTTTTTTCAAATTTTATATATTGAATTTCTTAAAGAATTTCCATTTGTTCTTTTTTAATAGTTTTCACCTGTCATCCTTGATGTCTACATTCCTTGCAAAATCTTTAATACATTTATATTTTAAAGTCCTTTCTCTTTCCACTTTATGGTACTTGTGTGGTACACTAAAATAAAATATTAATAGTTCAGATTTCTCCTAGAGTCAACTTTCAGTATAGTTATAATTAGACTGATTTCGTGTGATTAACATGACCCCCCCAAACTGACTTAAATTTGTCATTTTCATATGGCTATTTATGGATTAAAACCTTAATGAGAGATGTATAATGATTGTTTCTATATCCTTGAAAAGCTAACTGTTCCAAAAATACTTCTGATCACAGTTTTCAGGCAGAACAGCAGCATCAACCGTTCTGTACACATACTGAATATCCACTATGTCACAGGCCCTGACCGATTATTTATGTTCTGAGGCTGGATACAAAAAGCTATATGGATATTTCTTGCCTTCAAGAGCATTAGAATCTAACTGGAGAAATGGGACAGATACCTAAAAACTCAAATAACCTGGCAAAAGATATGTTATAATATGCCACATGAGTGAGAGCAGCAGTAGTGAGAGTGGTATTCAGAGAGCTCTGGTGACCAGAAAAGGCTTCCTAGGGAGATAAGACTTCAGGTGCGGCTGGAAGAAAAGATAAGGTGAATGAGGCAGGGTCAGGGAGACCTTCAAGACAAAGACAGTGTTGTCAACATATGAGAATAGTGCATATTTAAGAAGAGGAGTTCTTGGTAGTGATGGGAGGATAAGGGATGACCCATCACTACTAAGAACTCTTAGACACGGAGGAGCCACTGGGGAGGACAGTTTCATCAGGAGAAAGGCCGAGAAGAACTGGAAGTAAGAGCAGGAAGTTGAGGGGGTAGGCGGTGACAAAACTGCAAAGCAAAATAACACACACTAGAAATGCTTGGCTAGAAATTAACATTTAGTAGGAAGATATTATGAAAATATTTCACGTTTGTCTAATAGCTATCAACAGATTAATTTCTTAAATACAGTAAGGAGGAAGGACTTGATGGGGGGAGGGCGCAGATAAATAGTTTTATAGACAAAGATTTTATTACCTAAAAATACCAAACAAAAGAGAAGGACTCCATTTATAGCAGTATGATTTTCTAAGCCACAAGGACTCTGAGGAAGATTCAATAAACAACAGCATTTTAAATGCCAAATTAGAATGAATAAATAAATGACTTTCCCAAGGGAAAACTGGCTCCTTTGAAATTTTAGCAAATAGAGTTATAATTGCCAGATTTCCTTATCTATGGGAAACTAAGCTTCATTAATATTGAACTTGCCAGTTATCTACATGAGTAACAGAGATCTTCATGAAAAGGGAGATTCAATAATTAGCATTTAACTCTTCATTAAAATATATGATAGCAAGAGAAAAAAAATCAACCTAGTCTTGAATTCCACAAACATAAAAATTATCTTTTATTATCAGACCACCATTTATGGGACATTCAATAAACACTTTATCAAAAATATCTAACAAAGAAGCCCTATGTTTAATTGCTTTGAAAAGTTTTACTGTATTTCCTAAGACATCCCTATTTCCCTCAACAGGCCTGACTTTAAAAATATTGTTTCTAAACCAGACAAAGAACCCAGCCAATGCGCACATATTCTCCATAGGACTGACCCAGAGTTGAGCAAACTTGTAAGAAGTCTCTGCTACGGTGCTCACCGTCTGCCCTCCAACCCCAGGGTCGCTGGGAGGAACAGCGCCTCTCCCAGCGGGCCACGCGTGGAGGCGCTGGCCCTCTGTGCTGTGCACACAGCAGACACCCTGTGCACATGAAGGGGCAGGATGGGTGATGAGGATGCCGTCACTGGAGGCTTAGAACCTGGGCTGCAGCGGATAAAGCAGTGGTGGGAGAGACAGATGGGGGCCCCACAGCTCCTGGAAGAGGAGAAAATGAAGAAAATGGGAGATTTCGGTTAAGCTAAGGCAGTGATTCCCACCCTGTCCAAGTGTCAAAACCCCTGTTGTTCTAATTCTAACATATAAATGAGAATTACTAGCAGAATATAAGACTAGGTTATAGATACATATTTTATGAGATGAGGTAAGGTGAAGTCGCTCAGTCATGTCCAACTCTTTGCGACCCTCTGGACTGTAACCTACGAGGCTTCTCCGTCCATGGGATTCTCCAGGCAAGAATACTGGAGTGGATTGCCATTATAAGTATATATAAATATACATTTGTAGGAACACACAATGCAAAGTGATTATTACCATCTCTCTAGCAAAACAAGTTGTACCCTAGACACAGGGGACTATTTCTCTGTTTTCCCATTAGCACTTGGCATGTCATTTGGTCATCTGCCCGTGTTCACAATCAGGCAGGACATCACAAGTGCCAGTAGCTTGAGAAACAGCTTAGGAGAGAAAATCAAGGAGATTATTCATTTATTTACATTTATTCTGAGAATTGGCAAAAGGCTGTTACATGTTAGTCAAAATTAGCTTGGTCTATCACAAGAAACATCCATACCTTGTTAAAACCCTTGGGCTGCTAACAACTGAAACCTACTTAAACTAGCTGAAACAAAAAAGTGGGAGTTACTATAAGGACGGCGTTTCCCTGGCGGCTCAGATGGTAAAGAATCCGCCTGCAAAGCAGGTAGACCCGTGTTCGATCCCTGGGTTGGGAAGATTCCCTGGAGAAGGAAATGGCAACTCACTCTAGTATTCCTGCCTAGATAACCCCACAGGCAGAGAAGCCTTGCAGACTATATATAGTTCATGGGGTCAGGAACAGTCAGACACGACTGAGCAACTAAGCACATACACTGTAAGTATAGAAGATCATCTTTTGGAATGTAGGGCAGTGATGAAATAAAGACTCATAAATTTCTGGAACTAAAACCAGCAAAGCCAGAAAGAATCTTTCTCTATCTGAATCCCCTTATTTTCCTCTGCAAATCTAATTTTCTCTGTCTGTCTCTCTCTCCTTCCCTCTCAAAACAGTTCCCTCTGCCTCTCCATCCATAAAGCAGTAGTGTACGGTGAATTTCACAACTCCCAAGATCATCAGAGATAAACTCTGTTGTGTGCTACAAGGGGAAATATATGCCTGACTCACTGCCCCCACATTTGTAGTCATCTTCTGCATGCGACTCTGGGATGGACTGTCTTACGTTGGGACTCTGAGAAACAGTAGAGACTGGATGTCCTCTTCGTCATGATCATCAAATTCTCAATCCTTTCAGTAGAGAACCTTTATTAACAATGATTCAGCTACGCATGTTTTAGATTACGAAAGTGGCGTGGGAACAGGCTAAGGTCCTGCTCTTACAGCATTTGCCAGGAAGTTACTAATCAGATGCAGGATTTTGCTCTGCTAGCAACCAGGATTCCAGATGGCCCCCCAGGGTACCTGTAGGGAGCTGCTGCCCTCCCCACAGTGAGGGTAAGCACACAGAACAGCAGCTCGTAGCCCCCAGCATCCCCTAATTCAGGTCTCTCCGCTCTTACACTTTCCCATCAACAGGCAAAAAGCTACTATGTCCTCAGGACAGGACTCAGAAGTGAGTGATGTCTAACGCCTGGAGGAGGGAGCCAGACAGCCACAGAGCTGGTTTAGCCCAGAGAGCCCGGGGCGGAGGATCACACTGCTTCTGTGGCTCCAGACTTGTCCATACTCACAAAGAATTTCAAGTAAAAGAGTGACCTGATGTTGAGCACTCTAATCCATGCAGTTGGCACTGTCGCATCTAACTTACCTGTGAGCGCTGAGCTGCCTAAGTAGGTTAGGCAGCCGTCATGCACTGTAGGTGGGCAAGGCCTGGTCTTCTGTGAGACCTCAGACTTTCCTGTTCTTCCAAGAGCGGGGGTTGCCTTACCTTGCTGGGGGTCTGATTTGGGCTGGAGGAGAAGGTGGTAAAAAGATGGCTGAAGTGTGAAAGCTAATAAATAAAAGGCTATTTTGTGCAGAAGAGGAATAATTTAGGCTATACCTCAGGTAGATAGCAGGTGACTCCTGACTAAATTATGTTGCCCTTGGTCAGGGTGCAGACTTTGAGTAGAACTGAAAGATTCCAGATGCTCTTACTCGTGGGCTTACCTGCCCCGGGGTGCAGGTGTGTTAAGTGTGGCTGCGTGACTAGTGTTGCACAGTGTCACACCCCTTGTCACAAATCCTGAATGCTCCGAGGTATAGCCACCATTTAGGGATTTCTCTCTTAGATCCTGGGTCAGGCTCCTGACTGTATTTCTAACTGCAGAGCCTCTGCAGGCCAGTTTTATGCCCAGGCACATGGAAGTGTGATTTAACAGGTGAAAAAAAAAAGATCCCACATGCCTAAAATCTTTTCCACATCAGTCTGCCATATACTGGAAGTAAGTCTACCTCATCCTCTCCATCCCCACCGTCCTCACCACCCCTCCCCCACCCAGCATCACTTGCCTGGGCTAGTGCCATCGCTTCTCAACTAAATCTCTGCTTCCAGTCTTTCCTCAAACAAACCCACCCCATTACATGCTATTAGAAGTACCTCTTCAAACACGTTTTTCACGTATAACATCTCTCTGTGGCCTGATAAGTGCCCGTTTGTGCACAAACCCCTCTGACTGGTGTCTGAGATCCTTGTCAATGCGATAGTAACCTAACTCTTCAGCCTCTCTCTCATGGCCCCCTGCACTGACAGGGATGCCCCACACAGACTTTCCTATTCTGTTTCTGGGGTACATTCTACACCATTTACCTGCATATCTTTGTTTCTATTGTTTCCTTGGCTCCATCCCCACCCTGTTCTCTGCCTATTAATCTCTCCTTCATTCTTCAAGGTCAATCCCAAGTGCCATTTTCTGAGAAGCATAATATGAAAATGCATGTTGTGCCCTTTGTAAACTATTAAACATTGTACAGATACAAGAAGGCAAAAAGCTATTTATAAATTCTCTAGTATGGAAAGTATGGAAACTGTTGTTGTTTAGTGGCCAAGTCATGTCCAGCTCTTTGCAACTCCATGGACTGTAGCCTGCCAGCCTCCTCTGTCCAAGGGATGTTTCAGACAAGAAAACTGGAGTGGGTTGCCATTTCTTCCTCCAGGAGATCTTCCCAACTCAGGAATCAAACCTGCATCTCCTCCACTGGCAGGCAGATTCTTTACTACTGAGCCTCTTGGGAAGCTCACTGGGCTTCCTTAACAAAGAACCATAGACTGCGTGGCTTAAGTAGCAGATAGTCTTTTAGTTCCGGAGGCTAGAAGTCCTAGATCAAGGCGTCAGTAGGGCCGTTCTGCCTCTGAAGGTGTTCGGGAAGAATTTATTCCAACCCTCTATAGCTCTGGTAGAGCCTTGACTTGTAGCTACAAAACTCCAGCCTCCACACAGTGTCCTTTCTGTGTCCAATATGTTTTTTCCTTTTTATAAGGATGCCAATTATATTGGATTAGGGTCCATCCTATGAACCTCATTTTAATTTTATTGCCTCTCTAAAGACTTTGTCTCCAAATAATGTCACTTTCTAAGGTACTAGGAGTACGATTTCAGAATACTTTTTGCAAGACATAATTAAATCCATAATAAAAGTTGCTCAGTGATACCATTTTGATCGTTATTTTGACCAAAGGAAAGGCCCTAGAGTGTGAGAGGCCATTCCTTCACCACTAAAACCAGAGTCACAAAATGCAGGCAGAAGGCTCTGCCGACCCAACTAGTCATCAGTGCTTGGGAAATCCTGCTTCATAGCACCTGCAGGTCAGTTTATGTGCTCACCACACCTCAGGACATGGAGGATCATCCTTCTTGGCCTCCAGATTCAAGAAGACAACGTCTGCTGAAGAAAGGAATGCTGTTTAAGATAGCAGTCCCCAATCTTTTTGGCACCAGGACTAGTTTCATGGAAGACATTTTTCCATGAACCAAGTGTGGCGGGGAGATGGTTTCAGGACTGTTCCAGCACATTGCATTTACTGTGCAATTTATTTCTATTATTACTACATCAGCTCCACCTCAGATCATAAGGCACTGGATCCCCGGAGGTTGTGGGCCCCTGCTATAAGAGACTAGGCCATTGAAGAGCTTTCCTAGAGAAGGCCAAGAAAGTCTATAGCATTACCTTACTCTATACTTTGATTATAGTCAATGAGACTCTCAAAATAGTATCATATTCAGGTGGCCTAAGGCTGTGAGTGTCTACCTGGCTGCACATTAGAGTCAAATAACGGTGTCTTGATCCTCTACTTGCTTAGCCACTGATTTAGAAATGTGGCCTGGGCCCAGATTTTGGATGAAACCAGAGTTGAGCACCACTGATCTAGGTCCTCATGCTAAGGTAAAATGGTGCTGAGTACTTTAGTATTTACAACAGCACCCATCCATAGCTATGAACAAAAATGGGATCTGTAGTATTTGCAAAATACTCTTTTGCAGTATTTAGATAATCAGTCAAGGGGAAGAATGTATAGTAATTTTTCTAAGAGCACATCGCCCAAGCTATTGAAGTCATGGTATACTTTAGGGTTTTGGAGATAATCATGAGGTTGTAAGAATAAACTCCTTACTGATTGAGCTTCTCACTCAGTCTAGTGCAATATCTCCTTTGTCTCTTAAGAACTAAATAAACGAAACCAACAGAAATCACTGTTCTAAGCATTCTTGTCTTGGTAAAAATCCTCAAATTGTTCACTATGTACACTGAGGAATTAGAAATGTACAAGACAAAAAGATAATATCATGCTATTTTAAAGCTGAAAGTGTTTCTTTTGCTCTATGAGAAGGGAATGAAGGGACTCTTGATCATCTAACCAAATAAACTATCTCAAAACCAGTGGCCCACACCAGAGATTACTGGTAAAGTGAAAGCTTGTGAGGCTTATAAACTCATCCTGAAGTCATGATTATTGTTCTGGAATGAACCACATTCAACTCCAGAGTTTATCAAAAGTACAGATGATCAGGCTCTCTCTTTCTAGTCCCCTTCCTAGGCTGCCAGTCCCTTGAGAATATGGACCATGTTTATTCTTCTCTCATCCAAAGGGGTAACAAGTATGGCGTGAAGCATATAAAAGGTGCTCAGAGAGTACTTGATATAAATGCAGTCTCTCTAGTCTTCTCTGTTCTTGCTAAAACCAGGAAGAGGGAAGAGATGCGAGTGAACCTACCAAATCAGCATTCAGCACACTTGGCCTGTGTCCTAAAAACTAAGAGTGCACACAGAGAATCAGGAGTGGTACTGCCAGGTCAATCAGGTAATCATCAGTCCCAGACGACTGGAGAGTGAAAAACACAGAAACCTCTCTAGTGAAACCTAGCAAAGCGTCACTACCTTAATTATGCATACAGGTATCGGTATTTTATTATAAACTGTTTTTACTATAATATGAGGAAATATATGATGAAACAATTTCTTTCTAGACATTTTTACTTCATCTACATACGTTAGCAAATGGATTAGCAAACTATCTAGATGGCATTGTATTGGTGCTTTTATTATGGATTTCTCATGACTGACAAGAGGCACAAAGTAAAGAAATGGGTCCTTTTTTCCTGGCCATAGCACCTGGTGATCTAAACTCTGTCCCCATAAATCCCTCACAGTGAAATACTACAAAACCCTCGCATAGTCCAATGTTAGTTTAATTAAATGTGTAGACAGCTGAGCAAGTTTTCAGATGTCTGGAGAACTGTGCTTGGTCCCATTATTTTGGGTTCTTTCTGGTTCCTTTAGAGAGATGCTGCAGTGATTATAAGATGGAGTTAGGTTTTGCAACAATTAAAGACCGTCATGTTGACAACAGCAACAATCTACAATTTTTCATATGTAGTATATATATTCTGTATATACTTATATATACAGTATATAAAGACCTGTCATTCTGCTTAAATGTGTTTATAAATTGAATTTATGAACTAAGATTTTAATAAAATGTTATACTGTTGTCAATAAAACTTAGGATTTTAATCTATTAATTCTTTAGAAATAGATTCTACTGTTTACAAATTATTGTTATTTCATTGCTAAGTTGTGCCTGACTCTTTGCAACCCCATATACTGTAGCCCTCCAGGCTTCCTTGTCCTTCACTATCTATCAGAGTTTGCTCAAACTCATGCTTAAACTTAATTTTACAAATTAAAATAAATTAAAAAAATTTTAAACAAGATAGAGGGTTCCACTCAACAGTTTCTACCTAGAAATTATTATAATTTTTTAAAATATAAATTTATTTATTTTCATTGGAGGTTAATTACTTTATAATATTGTATCGGTTTTGCCATACATCAACATGAATCTGCCACAGGTATACACGTATTCCCCATCCTGAACCCCCCTCTCCTCTCCCTCCCCGTAGCATCCCTCTGGGTCATCCCAGTGCACCAGCCCCAAGCATCCAGTATCATGCATCGAACCTGGACCGGCGACTCGTTTCATATATGATATTATCCATGTTTCAATGCCATTCTCCTAAATCATCTCACTCTTGCCCTCTCCCATAGAGTCCAAAAGACTGTTCTATACATCTGTGTCTCTTTTGCTGTCTCGCATACAGGGTTATCATTACCATCTTTCTAAATTCCATATATATGCATTAGTATACTGTATTGGTGTTTTTCTTTCTGGCTTACTTCACTCTGTATAATACACTCAACAGTTTCTACCTAGAAATTATTATAATTTTTTAAAATATAAATTTATTTATTTTCATTGGAGGTTAATTACTTTATAATATTGTATCGGTTTTGCCATACATCAACATGAATCTGCCACAGGTATACACGTATTCCCCATCCTGAACCCCCCTCTCCTCTCCCTCCCCGTAGCATCCCTCTGGGTCATCCCAGTGCACCAGCCCCAAGCATCCAGTATCATGCATCGAACCTGGACCGGCGACTCGTTTCATATATGATATTATCCATGTTTCAATGCCATTCTCCTAAATCATCTCACCCTTGCCCTCTCCCATAGAGTCCAAAAGACTGTTCTATACATCTGTGTCTCTTTTGCTGTCTCGCATACAGGGTTATCATTACCATCTTTCTAAATTCCATATATATGCGTGTTTTTAAGGAGCCAAGATGCTGTACTTTAAAGTTATTTCAAAAGAATTTAAAGATCAAATTATTTATTAAATCCAATTGCTTCTTCCCTTTCCGTACACCCTCCTGTACTCATCTAAATTTACAAATTTCTGCTATAATTTAATTTTCCTCTGTAACTTTTGAAGTTGTTAGTATATAAAGATCTGTCATTCTGCTTGCATACAGCATAAGCTAAATCTCATTGAGAAATTCTCCAGTTTCCAGCTACTCAACATGTTTTTAAACTGAAAAATATTTTATTGATATCTGAGTTCAAAGACAGTTCGCTCATTATAGGGCTTTAAGAGCAGTTCAATAAACTCTAATACTGTGAGTATAAAAGCTTCAACTGATTATTCAATCATGGCTAAAGTAACACTTAAGATTCTTGTATTTCAAGAGCAACCTGCTAAATTATCTTTTATAATTAATAATATGCTAGAGGACAAAAACATCTGTATAAAAATTTCAGGAAAAGAGAGTACCAAAACACAGATACTGTTCATGATAAAATTTTTAAAATGTGATCTTGCTCTGGTGGTCATAATTTTTTGCTCTGACGGTATCAGTTTTTTGGTCACCACAAACACAACCATCACAGAAATTACATTTTGCACTCTGGTTATTTCCTGCAACACATAGGCATTATTTAGGGATTGATGGAAGCCTGTACCCAACTTCATTCCTTCATCCTTCTTCTGAGGGTAAAAGGCTGCTGTAGTCCACAGGAAAGAGCCTTGGGCTTGTATATCTTGGTGGAGAGAATTTTCACCTCCAGGTAGAATGTATGACTGAAGATAATCACTTTCCTGCTTACCACAAAGTAATGGATTCTGGAAAAGCTTGACTCAGGTCTCCTGTAAGTGTGGGGTTCTTCCTCTCTCTAAAAGCCCAAGGGGAGCTGAACAGGTAGACTATGGCTCTCCTGAGCTTTGTCCTGGGGGATGCATGGAGTCCAGGGGGCCATGAGGCTTTCTCCAGGTGCCTCTTTAGGGGGCTCGCAGCCTGATGCTTCTGCACCACTGACCTAGCAGGTAGAAACTGTGTCACCTTTCCCTGCTTAGGGAAATGCTGAACTTAGGGTACTGGATCTGAGTCCAAAGTAACCAACAAATAAAGAAGAGGAACTTTCTTAAGAGGAAGACCAATCAGAACAAAAAGAACTTGCGTGCACAAAGAGAGAACTACTGAATGATAGACAACTGATTGAAAGAGGATGAGAAGGAAGCGGGGGAGGAGAAAGATGGGGAAGAGAAAGGAGAAGGTGAGCACGCTGCTAAAGATCAAGGAAAGCATAGTCTCTGATGCTCATTTCAGATGCCACAGGGGAGATAAAGGGGAAGAGAGAGCATCTTAAAGGGAGGAACAAGAGTAAAATCAGGTCAACAAAGGAACATCGGTCTTCCCAGGTGGCTCAGTGGCAAAAAATCCGCCTGTCAATGCAGGAGATGTGGGTTCAATCCCTGGCTTAGGAAGATCCCCTGGAGGAAGAAATAGCAACTCACTCCAGTATTTGTGCCTGGGAAATTCTGTGGACTAGAGGAGCCTAGTGGTTTACAATGCACAGGGTCACAAAAAGTTGGGCATGACTGAGCACACATTTATGAAGAAACATCCCACACTCGTTGGAAAAGGAGACTCCTGCCACTTTTGCCCAGGGAAACTTCAGAATTCCTAAGTGCATGTCCTTCTTCCCTTACTGAATGCTTATATTTATTGAGGTTTTTCCTATCCCTGGATCTCCGGAGGAAATATAACCCAGATGCTCTGGCTTCAGAAGAGCTACATCCAGACCAGGTACAGATACTACCCAGAGTATCAGAGTATCTTTGAATATCCCTCAGAGATCCTGAGCTCTGAACCTGATGTTCTCAATGAATGGGACTTGGGCATTGTCTGCCTTGGGCACAGGGAGTGAGCAAAATATATAGTGACCTAAAGGTGGACTGTGGTCATCATAAGGACTTTCACAGATATTTCTAGCTCTCCTCCTGCCTGACACACAGTAAACCTGCTCTTGCTTTATCCTTTGAAGTCTGGTGTGGCCATGCTACTGTCTTTAGAGAATAAAATATGAAAAGAGGGGATGCATGGTGCTGTGAGCTAGGGAGCAATTTTGGTGTTCCCTTCCCCCCTCCCCCCAGAACAGCAATCATGGAAGCATCTATCAAGATGGAGCTTCTCTCAGCTTTGGTCTCAAGTGACTACTGTGAGCAGAAGCATCTATTATGGACCATAAGGAAAAGGTATGAAATAAACACTTCTTGGGTTAAGCTACTGCTGCTGCTAAGTCACTTCAGTCGTGTCCGACTCTGTGGGTTGAGCTATAGAGATGTGAAATTTGTTACTGTGACAAAATCTAGTAGATATTGACTGATTCACATGTTTAACTGAATTAGAAAATCTTGCTCTTCCTGGAATAGGTATTGTTGAAAATACCTGAAAATGAGACCCACACATTGAAAATGACTTCTCCATATTGGAAAATTTTTAAATTATAACTATGCTGCTAAATTCTTAATGAAACCTTAGACAAATCAAGATAAACTTTGTGTGAGGATCATAGTTTGTTCTCAGGTCAGGATGGAAAGAAAATTCTTAAATATCACTTTGAGACCCTTATTGAAATGAATATACACTCACATACCCTCATGTTCTACTTTGAGGAACATTGCAGATAGTTTTATGTGTGTATTTATATACACACACATGCACTATATATTACACTATATATAATGGCATACTATAGTAATTTATACTATGTAATAGTATATGTACTATATTCTCCAGGCAAGAATACTGGAGTGGGTAGCCATTCCCTTCTCCAGGGGATCTTCCTAACTCAGGGGTTGAATCCGGGTCTCCTGCATTGCAGGCAGATTCTTTAGTCTGAGCCACCAGGAAAATCCCTTTATATACTATATATACTATTATATAAAAAGTACTATATTGCTTACTGGAAAGGCAAAAGTTCATGATAAACAGATTCCCCTGCAGAAGGAAGATACGATGTATGAGCATTTTATAGAACTATCTGATGTCCTAAATGCTTCCCTGCATTTATTAAGGGTCTTGGCCCACCTGAGCTAAACAGTTTATCTCTGAAGGAGCTTCTGTTCTATAAATTTTGTTCTCTCATTTCTCCAATCATAGAACCAGAATAGCAACAATAGTCACCTGGTCAGTTATTTCCCTTTAGCAGTACTTAAGGAGTCCTTGAACTTGATACTCTATGAGGGCAAGAAAACTTTATTTAAGTAAGGACTTTAACCACCACTGATGAGCTATATATAGTTTTCTAATAACATATACATACATATATAAATATATATATACATAAAATACTCTCACAACTAGGCAATTTAAGGTAAGATTTAGGTATGCTGCTGCTGCTGTTAAGTCGCTTCAGTCGTGTCCGACCCTGTGCGACCCCAGAGATGGCAGCCCACCAGGCTCCGTCGTCACTGGGACTCTCCAGGCAAGAACACTGGAGTGGGGTGCCATTTCCTTCTCCAATGCATGAAAGTGAAAAGTGAAAGTGAAGCTGCTCAGTCGTGTCCGACTCTTAGCGACCCCATGGACTGCAGCCCACCAGGCTCCTCTGTCCATGGGATTTTCCAGGCAAGAGCACTGGAGTGGGGTGCTATTGCCTTCTCTGAAGATTTAGGTTGACTAATATTCATTCTCAATCTCAATCTCATCCCATTTATGGAGTACTGAAATTCTTAGCCTAGTGGTTCTTTTTTTAAGCTGAGATATAACAATAATAATATATAAAATATAAGTATTATATATAACATTATATTAGATTCAGATGTACAACATAATGATAGGATATGTGTGTATATCATGAAATGACCACCATAATAAGTTGTTACTGTCCATCACCACACATATTTATATCTTTTTCTTTTGATATGGACTTTCCAGATCTACTTTCTTAGAAATGTTGAAATATTCAATATAATAATATTAATTAGAATCATACATCTTCATGACTTATTTTATGACTGGAAGTTTGTACCTTTTTGTTTATAGTCTTCCTAAGAAGTCTGTAGATAGAATTCAGTGTTCAGATTTCATACATTTTGATGGTAAAAAATTACATCTTTATTTTCATTAATCTCCAATGAATTTTGGCATTTCCTTCAACTATGTTAGTAGGCAATAAGCTACCATAGTATCAGCATACCTGTGCCTTGTTACCAATATGTTAAAAATAATGCATATTTTCATATCACATTATAGGTGTTGCGAATATCTGGAAATGTTGTTTACACTCATCATTACTTTAAAATCATGTTAGTTATTAGATCCATCACTAAATCTTGTTACTTGCTACATTAATAAAAAAAGCACAAGACGGAACAAGATAGTGGAGGAGTAGGTGGACATGGAGTACATCTCTCTCCATGGATACATCAAGAATACACCTTCAGACACAGAAGTACATGCAGAACACCAGGTGAGCACAGACAGGAGTACCTGACCAGTGGAAAAGAATATATAGAACCACACAAAACTTGGTAGGGCAAAGGATCTATGGGGAAAACTAGGAGTGTTAGTAGGACCGGACCTGCCCTTGGCCAGTGGGGAACTGAAGCAGGGGTCTGACCCCACACTGGGGCAATTGTCTGAGTCAGAGGAGAAACATTTAAGGCTGAGAGTTAAACAGGTGATCTGTGCAGCCTAAATGGAATGAGAATCAGACAGTCCTTGCCACAGACATACAAACCCCGGACAGGGACACGGGTCCCCTGGAAGGCACAGCAGCTGGGAGCGGAGTTTAGGGACTGTGGAGCAATCCCAGGGCGAGGGCTGCTGTTGACTGAGGAGAGATGGGTCGAGGGGATGTCAGGGAGCAGACTGTGGTGAGAAATGCCTGTTGAGGAAAGCTGGGCCGCCAAGGAAGCAGGGTGACACTGCTGAGTCCTGTGTAAGGGTAGAGCCATCACCACAGCCTCTCTCCCCACACGCCAGCATCCGCAGCTGAACAATAGAGAGGCTGGCCCATCAAACGCTGATGTGCGGAAAGGGACTGTGGAGCAATCCCAGGGCGAGGGCTGCTGTTGACTGAGGAGAGATGGGTCGAGGGGATGTCAGGGAGCAGACTGTGGTGAGAAATGCCTGTTGAGGAAAGCTGGGCCGCCAAGGAAGCAGGGTGACACTGCTGAGTCCTGTGTAAGGGTAGAGCCATCACCACAGCCTCTCTCCCCACACGCCAGCATCCGCAGCTGAACAATAGAGAGGCTGGCCCATCAAACGCCTGATGTGCGGAACTACAGAGTAGGACCCCAGCCAGGGTGCCCCTTTAAGTGCCTGACATGTGGATCTACAGAGTAGGACCCCAGCCAGAGAGGTCCTTCTATGTGCCTGACGCATCAAACAACAGAGAAGGACCCCAGGCAAGGGAGCCATCTAAGCGCCTAAATGGGTGGAGCTATGCAGAAGGACTGGACAGAGAGGCCTTCTGATGGCCAGCTACAAGAGGCTCAGAGTAAGACTCTGCTAGGGCCATAGCTCCTGCAGCAGAGGCAGTCTGTGTCCCTTCACACCTGGCGCTGCCACATCCCCCAAAACCAAGCAGCTGTGCCACCTTCACTGGAGCAGAGCTGCCACAGGCAAAACGTCTGGCATCCATGCCTGCAGGGTTGCTTCAGTAGAGTCCAACTCTTTGCGACCCTGTAGACTGTGGCCTACCAGGCTTCTCTGTCATGGAGGGGGGGTCTCCAAGCAAGAATACTAAAGCATATTGGCCAATACTGGTTTCCATACCCTTCTAGAGCACTGTATCTCCTGCTGCCCTAGCCGCCAATTCCCCTGAGTACCTGGTGCTGCCAGAACCCCTGCAACCCAAGCAGCTGCACCACCTCCACACCTGGCCCTCACAGGGGCAACCCAAGTCCTCCAGGGCAGCCTCAGGACGACCCACATGCAGAGGTGGAAATAAAACCACAATTGAAACCCAGGGGAAGTGTGGCTAAGGAAGAAGACCCAAAACCTTCCCACCAGCTGTACAAACTGCAGATTAAATCCACATGATCAACAGGCAGACTCTGTCTATGAAATATATAAAAGGTCATTGAGAGCTCTCACAAAAGAAAATGCACTAGTTTTCATAGCTGTGGACATTGGAGGCAAGAACACAGAGGAGTAGGACCAGATCAGAATCTGAGCTGCCCCCACAGCAGGTCCAGAGACCAGCACAGTGTTGGGCATCCTAGGGAGGTGGGGTGGACTGTGACTCCCAGTGAGCGAAAGGACTCTGACAGCAGTGACTCAAGAAAAACATTTATTATTCTTATGCTTGGACTTATTCTATAGATTCTTTGGATTTTTTCCTTTCCCCCCCCACCTGTTGTAGTTGTTGATCTTATTGGCACTATGAAATCTAATTAAGCTTTTAAGCCATTTTCTTTTCGTCAGTCACATTTTTTACTGTTGTAAGGACTCTGACAGCAGTGACTCAAGAAAAACATTTATTATTCTTATGCTTGGACTTATTCTATAGATTCTTTGGATTTTTTCCTTTCCCCCCCCACCTGTTGTAGTTGTTGATCTTATTGGCACTATGAAATCTAATTAAGCTTTTAAGCCATTTTCTTTTCGTCAGTCACATTTTTTACTGTTGTTATAAACCTCTGCCTCTATGTTGCCTCTTTGGCAGTTCTGTGGAGTTTTTTTTTTTTTTAAACCTATTATTATTTTTTCTACATTTATTCCTTTGTTTGTTTTCCCTACTGTTCTTTTCCCCTTGCAGTTAGTCTTTAAGCTATATAAATCTTCTTCATCTACCTCTATTTAACTTTGCATATCTATTCTTTCCTTTTCTTTCTTTCCTTTCCTCTCAACATATTTGTTAGGTTTATTTTCATTGCTTTATTCTCCACTAGGCACCTTGCTTTACTTTTTCTTTCTAGCTTGTGCTTTAGTTAGTTTTGTTCTTAACTGCTAAATATAATTTTTTATTTCCTTTGTACCTCCAGTCAATCTACTTACTTTACTTTGGTTGGACTGTTTTTTCTTAATTAATTAATTAATTAATTAATTTTACTTTACAATACTGTATTGATTGCCATACATTGACTTGAATCTGCCATGAGTATATATGAGCTCCCAATCCTGAACCACCTCCCCCTCCCTCTTCCCACCCCATGTCATCTCTCTGGATCATTTCTGTGCAACAGCCCCAAGCATCCTGTATCCTGTATCAAACATAGACTGGTGCTTCATTTCTTACAT